>CM063600.1:9308540-9325247 GCA_032356905.1 Salix exigua
GCGAGCGCTTGTTTGGCCAAGCAGCTGCTTGGCCAATTTTTTTGCATTTAAAATGAAATTTTTTTAGTGTATTTAGATCACTTTGATACGCTGATGCCAAAAATGATTTTTAAAAAATAAAAAAATATATTATTTTGATATATTTTAGCACGAAAAACACTTTGAAAAGTTACCGCAACCACTCCCAAACAAGAAAGTAATACAGGAGCCAACAAGGTCTTGGCCTGGTGGTCAGAGAGGGGACTTGTCTTCCTCTCACCCCAGGTTCAAGCCTTGTCAGGCACGCCTGTCACCCCCGCGGTGTCTTACCTGCTCATTAGGCTTGTAGGATAATCAGTGAGCCTGGGGATTAGTTGTGGTGCGCGCAAGCTGGCCCGGACACCCCGGTCAAAAAAAAAAAGTAATACAGGAATGTTTCGGCCGGTATTTGGCTGAAAAATCCGAAACGGACTGAAATTTAAACCGAGGTAAAAACAACACTATTTTATCTTATTTTCTAATTAGTACAAAATATTATGGCCGAAACTGATAACTATGGCAGTAACAGGAAGCAGGCAAGCTTGTGCACTCTACAAATGGGCTTTCGTTGTAGCACAATGAAAAAGGAACAGGTAACTTTATTCCAGATTATGAGGCAACGTTATGAGATGGTCAACAAAATGAGAGGTGATTATTCAGATGATTGATAAAAAAAACTGCAAGTTATGGAAAGACTGTTGTGCAACGATTTCAGTTTATCACACAGAGTCACCAGCCTCGCTCTTTTGATCAACTGGCTCTATGCTGATGATAAATTATAAGTCGTTATGCTATATAAATGAATCAGAGCAAGGTGCTGTGGTAGGGAAAGCGTCTCACTTCCAATTTGCTATCTCTTGAGGAATGTGATGGTGTCAACTATCACTGCTAAATTGCTTTTGGAGGTCATCGAATGATATAGTAGCAGATCCCCTCCTTTTGGCCTTCTGCTGAGATGGGTGCTCCTTCCACCCCGTCATGAATATAACCTACAAGTCCAAAAGCATTGACCGAATAATTATGAGAAACATCATACTTCAATCAAATGGCAACAGGCTCTGGGTTTAAATGAGTAATAAATGAGAGATCCCTCTCAATTATTAGCAAAAAGCACAAAAGTTTACGTGGAGGTTTTCTTTCCGAGGGATAGGAGGCAGTGAGCCTGTGATTTTATGCAATTCTTTCTTCGATCATACAGGTTCGCAGAAAAAGACTGTTGTTTATTTGAATATCTTGCTGGTATGTAATAGAAAAAGAGTTTGAACTCTGGTCTGAACTAATTAAGCATTGCATGAAGCATTTCTCATTCTTAGAGTCGTAAGATAGCAGTAACAAGGCTTATAGTTTCTTAGCAACATGGATAAATTCTTTCTCCAACCACAAAATTCTCAGCTGTTCAACAATCTCACCTGGAATGTTGCAGGGATGGTGCCATCTTCTGCAGCAAACATTGAATCATAAATTGCCGCAGTAGCAAGGGCTGTTTCTCTCTTTAGGACCTGATTTCATTCACAAACAAAAAGAATTTCCAATAAGATTTGATGAAATCCGATTTTAGGACAAACTAGGAAACTTCTATTTTACAGGTCTTACAATGTTCCTTTGTAGAAGAGCATTAGTTTCACCCATTGTGCGCAGATGCTCTATCAGCTCCAGTGCTATACACAGTTAAAAAGAATGAATGAGCCCTTTGTAACAATGACTACAAGTGGAGAATTTATTCAAATGAGAAAACATTGTGTTGAAACTAAAATTAATATTCCATGCAGTTAACAAGAGACATGTTAGTTCTGGCATAGATCATCAAGCATGATTGGCTAGTAAAACTACACGCTAATATGTTGAGAGATTTTCTCACCACTGCTGTACCTAACTACGTATTCATCAACATCAACTCCAGGAAGGGTGAAGCCTGCCCTGGTCAAAAGATTGCCTGCATCACGGACCTGAATAGTACAAAACAAAAGTTGGCTCAGTGGTACCATTTGTGGGTTAGATGTTTCCCTCTCAATTACTCCTTTTAAGTACATCAGAACCAGATATTTCAAATCAGGTTGAATGCCAATAAATGTATGCAACACAACAATGTGTTTACTTCAAGTTTCCGAAGGATATGTGTACCCTTTATCTCAAGAAGCTCACAGATGGTAATTACCAAGTAACAGCATACATACTTGTGCCAGAGGTGATATGCGAGGACTAATGCCTCCTTCACGCTCCATTTGAGCCACAGTGCATGCTATTCTCAGCTCCCTACCCATATGTCAGCAAGCGTAAAAATTAGTATGCAAACTTATGGGTTAACATACTGTTTACTTTAAATCAAAATATATATAAAAAAGAGACAACTTCAAGGTTTCTCCACCCAAAATAGCTGCTAAAAATAGGCCATCCGACTTCAATGCTAGTTTACACTGTCATGAAAACCAATGAAATGGACAAGTGTCATAGAAATGACCACATCAGGATTGAAACAAAATGATAAGTACAGAGATTTCATGACGATAACAACCAGACACGACTATAAAGAGAAGAGCATAAGATTTACATGTCTACTGCTCTATGTTTGCGGTTGTTGTAGACATCCATTGTACTTTCATTAACAGTGGATGCACTTTCAGACTACTGGTGGTGGTCTGAAATGTCAAATTATTTGCTGATGAAGTACAGCTTTGATCTCATTTTACAGTCTTATATCTTGATTTATCAAAAGATTATTCTCCTATGCTTCGGAAAAACAAATTGGAGTTATAATTAAATTGAAGATAACTTTTTGTAGCAGCACATAGAAAGCACTACTATATCTTGCTATCTGCATGACAAACATGTATGCTTCATCCATGTAGTTTTTTCTCCAGGGTTGCCATTGTTTTCAATAATTATAATGGTTTATATCCCCTAATGTTGTGCATTTACAAATTCTGGAGGATATAATGTATGACAAAGATGCTAAAGCTAATAGAAAGTCATAATAAAGAAGTACATACCTGTATCATGGCTCCTAGAAGATCATTTGTCCAATGGAGTCCCAAGCAACTGATAACCAAATCTACCGAACTTCATAGTCAAACACAAAACATAACATTTAAAACCAATTCTTCCTGATGATTAGTTTTCAAAAAACCAAATAGATGAAATCCACTTGCAGACCTTTCTTTTATAGGTAGAAACTCCTCATCTCCCACCACAAAGGACGTTTCAATATTCTGATTTGAATCTTGTTGAGCTGCTTCAGCATCCTTACATAACTTAACCATGTCATTTGAAGTGTCCATCATGATAAGCTTTTCAATGGAGCCTGGCATTTAAAGTGGCTACAAGATTAAAGTTTATTTATATCATATAACTTACAAGATCATGCCTAATGATGGAAAATGACTAGAAAATAATAGCTTTTCCTGTGTGAGATCATTTTCAAATACCACTTTGTGGTATCAAAAAAGTGTTTCAAGTATTGTCTTGTCAACTGCCAAAATCTGTGATAAATATTGTCTCATTCAATCAAATCCCTCCCTTTTTTCAACCTCTTAATTCATGATCATTCACCCTTACAGTTATTACAGAACACCCATGTCTCAGAAGTTTTGAAATACAACCCTAAAATTTTTCAAAGTAACTTCTATAGTTGTTGAAACACATGATTAGCGTAAAAGTCTTAAAATCCATTCTCACCACGACCACGTAACAAACGTCTGACAGCTTCCAAAGAACCTCCTAAACACAACGCGGTAGGAAATGTTTTCTTGCAATCCTGCAAAACACAAACACACAACAAACGGAATCAGCAATCTGGAACCGAGCAAAACTCATCAAAGTTCAAACTTTATACTCCTCAAACTCACCACGACTAGAAATTGCAACTTCACAAAAATTAAAAACCTCAGATTTCTTAATACGGCAACATTTTAAACATCCTTAAAAACAACAGTAGACAAGAAGGTAACTAGTTACTACCTCCAAGCGATCCAGCAAATTGTCAGCAACAGCATCCACAAAAGGATCACTTGGCCTCATCAACCACGCAGCTCGGTCACGCTGCGGCCACCCCACAATTGGACCAATACCCAGAAGCAGATATACAATATCAAATTTGAAAACAAGCAAAAAAAAAAAAACAGAAACAAAGATACCAAAATGTTCAAATCATAAATTTACAGAGAAAGATTGGATTTTTACCTGTTTTCGTTTGAATTCACGATCGAAAATCTTGACCCTTGGACTTTGTGGCCCATCAATGGTGTTATTGTCAATGTTTGTGCAATAAGAAATTGAGGGGATGAGAGTGTAGGTCTCGTTTGTTGCTCTTCTCCTTCCTCTAAACAGCAATTGTGAAGTCCTCTGATACAGAGACAGGGTGCCTCTCATTTTCTTTGAAGTTTCAGGTGCTAATGTGTTCGGACTTTGGAAGCTTCAGAAACCTCAATAAAAACCTGCCATTAAACGGATTTGAAAGCTAACCATTATTATTGGTTTAATTTAGGTTAGTGATGCTTTTAAAATATTTTTAAAAAATATATATCTTAAAATAAAATTATTATCATTTTTAAAATTTATTTCCCATATTCAATCTAAAAACAATAAAAAAATCATTTTGAAAATAAAAATAAATAACTAATTATCAAAAGTAAAATAATATAAATAATATTCTGTTTTTTTGGATTAAATCCAAGACTTCCTATCAATTTAATTTTCAATTTCTAATTGTCAAAAGAAAATGATTTTTTTTTCATATTCAATAATGACGTAAACTAAAAACCTAATTAAGATTCAATTGATATTAAAAAAACAATTTTTTTTTATTTTACTTTATTTTATTTTTTACCTCAAATATCTCCCTTTCCAACAATAAGAAAGGAAGGGACTATCCCTAGAAAGTGATATTCTTACATCGATTTAACGAAATGTTTTTTTTTTTTAATATCGATTGAAAGGAATAAGAATTAACTCCATTAAAAAAACTTGATTGATTTGGGACTCTAATAATCTCTTCATCTTTTATTCACATCTATCTACACATATTATAATAATTATTTATCCCAAATATTTTATTTTGTTAGAAAATTCTAGTAACAGAGTTCACAGATTGAGTTACCTCGTTCAATATGATTCTATAAAATATTAAAAAGTAATATAAATTATATTTTTGGATATCACTTACAAGTTTAAGTTTTTAGGTGAGATTATTCCTTAACATAGTATCAGAGCCTTGTCAACCTAGCAGTCACGAGTTCGAATATCACCATCTTCATTGTATTTGATAAAAATAAAACACAAAGTAATATGAGTATGTGCAAATTTCAAGTCCAAAAATATTTCACTTGTGGGGGTGCTAGAGAATAATATAAATCATTTTAGGACCTCATTTAAAAGTTTAAACTTTTAGATAAAATGATTTATTGACATAAAAAAGATTGTATTGCTCCCATGTCTATGAGTACATGCATAATAGAACCATTGTAGCTTTTATTTTAATTCTTTTTTCTAAAAAAAGATATTAGTTTTAAGGATAACAAATGAAATATATAACACATCAAATTACTCTACGATCTAAGTTAGCTATTAGAAATTTTATAATAAGATTTTCATTTTAAAAAGCATCTTTTTTTTAAAGTGATCAAAGATTATAAATAATAATTAGAACGATATATTAATTAATAAAATTACATAGATTAAAGGTTAATTCATATCCACAAATCACTCAAACACCATCCTAATTACAAGATTTAACTCGGCTGAATAGATCAGATCAGTAACTCAAAACAAGTCAATGAATAACAATTTTTTTAAAAAAAAACAATTTTTTTTAAAAAATATAAATTAATTTATTAAACTATTGACTTGGTTTTGAGCTGCACCAAGTTAAATTTAAATCTTATATAACTACGGTCATTTAACATGATAAAAATTTAATTATATATTATAGAAGTGAAAATATGAAGGATTCAATTTGAAAAGTGACAATTGCATTAGTAGCATTTCAGCCTATTTAGAATTTGTAGAACAAAGCCTTCTTATCTTAATCAATTGATTTCATGATTTCTAATGTTTTGCCATGAAAGTGGTAATTGGTCAAATGCATTTGATTTCTAAAACCAGTAATGAAATCTCTGATTTGATTTTGAGACCATAACAGTCCCAAGTGTTCTGTTATTGTGTTCCCACTTTCTTGTTTCCATGGCTGGGTTTTGCTCTGCATAAAATCATCCCACCTGGCCCTACTCCGTGACCACCATTTTCGTCCATGTTTGGTCCACTTTCAGCATTCAGACAAGATATTTAGGAATGTGAAGCACATCAGACCAGCTTAACCACCAAACATAATCATGTCCCTGTTATCTCCCAAATCCTCTCCTCTCTCCCTCCATCCCTCCACCGCTTCACCCGCCTCAAACAATCGTTTTTCTTTCCCACTCACTTCAATTCGAGTTTCCACACTCAACAACAAACACTCACTTAAATACCCCAGCAATAGGAGCAGGGATTCTCTCAGAAAAAGAATTCATGTCAAATCTCCCGATTCTGATACAACTAAAAGTGTCTCAGCTTCAAGCGATGGCTCATCATCATCAAGTACAACTAGTTTCTTGTCTTTTCTTTGCCCTCTTCTCAAGCTCTTTTCTGTAAGTGTCTTCAACAACTCCGAACTAAAGATATCAACATTTTCGTTTCACTTGATAAACATTTTACATGGATTGTACTGAAAATCTCATGTTATATACTAAACTGGATTGGAACATGAAAGTCTTGATCTTGGCTATGAAGGTTGAAACTTTTTCCTTCTGTTGGTCCATGTGCAATATATAAGAAAACTTGTGTTTTTATAGTGTATGCAATACATGCTTCTGTTGGGATTGGAATTTTGTCGTGTATAAACATAATCCTTATAATCATTCAGTAATTTAGGGGTTTAAAATGATCCTTTTGTGCTTTATTTTATTAGGGTTTGGTTCTTTCTTGCAGGGAGGTGATCCTTCTCAAGAACGGAATTATACTTTAGAGGTAATCTCTACGGACAGTTCCCTTGTTTTGGCATCTATTGTTTGCTGTTCGCGTGATGTTAACAGTTCATTAGCAATAATTTTCTCTTTTAGCCCCGCCACTATTAGTGGTTTCAGTCGATATTCCTGCTCAATTTGTATTAAAAGTTTTTGAAATGCCATACACCACAGTCTCAGTTGTTTTTGTGGAACTTTCCAGTGTAGGCAATGAATGCATGATTAGGAAATGCTTAGATTTCTGAACGATTTAATTTATTCGTATTTGTTGTTTAATAGTAGGTAGCAACGTCTTCCTTGTCTACCTTGGCACGTCTTCCATGGGGATCAAGATCGCTATTTGAGAATTTGAACAACCAAGAGACAACCACATCAGATCCTCCTAAACCCTTGCAACTGTATGAATTTGGTATGTTTTGTTCCAAGTGCGTGGTCAGCATTCCAATAACTGTTCATACTGTAATAAGTAGAGAATGTTACCTTTTCTTCCTCATTTTAAGTGTAACGACAATATTTAACCATTATATCTATGCCACTGTAGTATATAATTGATAGACCATGACTAACTAGCAAATTATTTATAAAACAGACTCTAGCATGTGCTAGGACTTGCATGCTTCTAACTCAGTTTTCATGCTATGTGGTACATTTATGATTAGTGATGGCTTAATATTTTGAAAAAAGTTTATTGCTTGTTTTGTCAGGACAAGGATTTTTAAATTAAAATCAAATGTTCTTTTTGTACAGAAGCATGCCCCTTTTGCAGGAGGGTCCGAGAGGCGATGACTGAGCTAGATCTTTCAACGGAGGTAAGAATGACCTTCTATTTATTTCAGGGTGGTTGGTTGTGATATTGATATAGGTTGTAGCCTTGTAGGCAAGTTTAATTGCTGTCTTATTATCCCAATAAAGTCTCATGGTTCACATTTTATCTTTCTATTATGAGCTAAGCACGCATTCCTTCCCAATTTCCTGTATTTCCCACCCTTCATTGTTGAATACCCAAGAGCTGATTTGCTTCGAGGCTAAGATGATCATGGCATTTTACATAATTTCCTTCTGGTGAACATATTTTCATCCTGATTAAGAATAGGAAGTGAATCTGTTCATAAGATTTGAACTCAGTTATCATCATTTTACTTTTTAGGCACCAAAAGAAAATCAAGATAAAATACACATGCTGTTTCTAAAAAACATTCCTAGATTTTTGTGCAACACTGACAATCAGCATGGACTCTTGAAAATATCCAATTTGTTCTGTAGATCCTTCAACTAATTAAACATGCATTTGCAGTGTGTATCATAGACCATCTACTTATCATATTATTGTGGTGTGATGCTTTAACCTTTTGACTTGCCTTGGTATATCACAAAAATGTAGTTATGATATTGAAAATACTATATAAGACCAGTTGGTTTTAAAGCAGTTTGTTTCTGAAGAAGGTCATATCTTCAGGTTGGATCCAATTGCACCTCAGATTATAGTGAATCTTGTTCATTTTCAGCCTTGAACACTTTCTATGTTGAAAAGGCCAGAAAAATGACAGAATACTATGATAAGTCTAGGGCTTGCTATCACAGAGTGAAGGTTTGACCTAGTACTGATCTTTAAAAAGCAAAATAGACATGGAATTGAATGTATATGCTCAATCTCAAGTCCCTTCCCTGTTTCAGTAACTTAACTATGAATTCTTTGAAAAATGGTTTTCATATAGTTTTTCTCATATAGTCCTTTGACATGTATGTACAGGTATATCCTTGTCCAAAAGGCTCTGTAAGGCATAGGGAAATAGTCAGAAAAATTGGTGGTAAAGAGCAGTATGTGATTCCTTCAGTAAAATTTTGAATTTTGTAGTTGTGCTTTATGTGAATTTATGAAAAGCTGTATCACTGTTGCATTAAGTCACAATGAAGCTCTGGACTTTTTTGATCCTTTGTCTGGAGATGTGACCATTCATATCAATGCCAGGAATGCAAAAATTTAAATACATACCACATATTTAACATACCATTTGGTGGAAGGTTGCCTTTTCATGGGATTGATTCTTAATCTCTATTTCTAACTTGCATTATTGAAACTCAAGCATGAAGCTTATTTGTTTGAATCCTGCTCGGTTTGCATTATTTCCTTCTTCTTTTTGGCTTCTAATTGCTTTAGTCACTAAAATTTTCCATGCAGGTTTCCTTTTCTTGTTGACCCAAACACTGGAGTTTCAATTTATGAAAGTGGTAAGTGATGAAGCATCATTTTGTGCAAGTTTTGGGTCCTAGATTAATAATTTCTAAATCGTTAGTCTTCCAAGTAGTATTGCCTCTCCAATTGCCAATACTAAATAGTTGGCCTCAATGATGCATGATTAATTATGGGATAAAAGCTTACCTCTCTCTGCATTTCAGATTTATTTGTGGTTTATCAAATAATTTGTTGCAAACTATAAGTCTTTTTGGTCCGCAAGATTAAAAATTTACACTTTGATACTTAACTGAGCTCATTTCCTCTCCTGGGGAGGGTGCATAAAGTGGAATTATCATTGTTTATGCTAGGGCTGAGAAGTAGGATAATAGGCAGCCTGAAGATCTAAAGATCCCATGTAGTGCGGCTTCGTAACTATTGGCTATGCCTTGTGCATTAACTGAAATTTTGTTTGAAGTTCCATCAAATAAGTTTTTCAGTGTAGTAGTTCTGGAAAAGGATATTCCCTTAAGAAGTCAGGCCTGTATGTTACGAGTCCTATTTGCATAACCCTTTAAATTACTCCTTCAACCATGCTAAATTCTTTGCATAGAATAGGTGCAATCATCTAAAAGATGATCAGGTTTCTGCTTAAAATGCTGATGTTATTGACCGTCATATCTTTTACTTTCTGGGTTTGTTTGGAGTTTGAATAAATTGTTTAGGAATTGAGATGGAAACATAATTAATGGATATAGTATGTTATCATTTTGTTTTGTTTTGTTTTTCTTCTTTTTTTCTGGTAAAGTTTCTTTTGTGTTTCTGGGCACTAAATGCAAAAATCTCTGGGGAGGAAAAAAAAGGATATAAAATTAATCCTCTAACTATTGTCACTGGTTATGAGATCTGAATTAATGTAATAAGTTTTGTGACGTAGCACAAGCTTGGTGGTGTTATCAACATCATTTTTATGGGAGAATGTTACACATTTTCACAGCCTAGTTGTATGACACATTATTTTCGTACTTGTTTTGATAGGTGACATTGTGAAATACCTATTTCAGCAATATGGTAAAGGTAGAAGTCCCTCAACAGGTCTTTTGGAAAGGTAATGATCTCCAAAATTAGTGAATTGGTCATAGTTCTGCTCTCTTTTTTCTTGTCTAACTTGGCTATTCTCTCTAGCACATTGTTTACAGGATGGGTGCCAACAATCCTTCGAGCAGGTAGAGGAATGAACTTGTGGGAAAAGGCCAGACTAGATCCACCATCCAAGAAGTTGGAACTTTTCTCATTCGAGAACAATCCAGTAAGCAAATGGTTTTGAATTCACTGTTGACAAATGAATATGAGTAATGACACTAATATTGTAGTAACTGGTATCTTGAAACACTAGTTTCCTTCTCCTGAGTTTAGACAGCAAGTGCTAGGACCTACTTGGTTCTTTATTTTAAAACTTGGTTTCCTGAAATATAACGACCTCTTCGTGGATTTCAAAACTCATTTTATTAACTGTTTCAGATTGTATTAGTTCTCTTCTGAACACTGTTTTTGAGAGGCAGATTTTTTTTTAATCTAGTGAATATATCAAACTTGATTCAGAACCCTAGCAGTTTCAGATTACATTGTTGACTGAAGCTCCATTAAGAACTGTGTCTTTGACAGAAAGAAAAACTTAATTTACCAAGGAAAGGTGATGAGAAGTTATCATGAAATTAGAGCAATATTATTCCAAAAACATTTTCTTGACCTTTATTCATATACTCTATGTTAAGAGCTGCAATCCTGCTCCAAATTTTGCTATCATGAGATGACAGTTTTGTAGATTAACTTTCTAAGATTTGCATCTATCAGATGGATAATTGGGCCAAAATAAAAATGCTAATTCTCAAAAGAACATGTTGTAATATACAGTATACTCAGCATTTTTTTCCCTTTAACACCCAGCCAAAATAAGCAAGAGTTTTGCATCAATTTTGTGCTGTATATAGTATGTTATCTTCCTGTCTTTTCCTTCTTTATAGAATGCAAGACTTGTGCGTGAGGCACTCTGTGAATTGGAGCTCCCATATATCCTTCAAAATGTCGGAACAGGTTCTCAGCGAACAAAGTTACTAGTTGATGTATCTGGATTTCAAGAGGTCAGCTTCAGCCTTTGCAGAATATCTATGTTATTTACACCTTTTATAGCCAGTCTCTGTTTTTTGTTTGCTTGAAATGCATTTTCCTGTTTGTCTTGGCAGAGCCATTATATGTTCTTGCCATGCATGTATCTATGGAGTATTTATTGCCTATGCCATGAAAAGATTACTAACAAAAAGTATTCATTCATCTTTCTTTGCATGTATTTATCTGGGACCGATCAATAAATACACAGATTTTCTATCCCCTTTTTATCACACAGGTGCCTTACTTGATTGATCCAAACACCGGTGCGGAAATCGGCGACTATAAGAAGATACTGGCTTATTTGTTCCAGACATATTCAGCAGCAGCAACATAGTCTCAACACCAGATTCTTGAATGGGAGAAAGAGGTGATAAATTTTTCGCAATTGACGAGCCAGTTTTGCGGCGCATGTGTAGAAGAAACAAAATTAACTACAAAGCTGTGTTGTTATATAGATTGAACGAGACGCCCCCACCAAACTTATTGTACGGAGATGAGAGAGATCATATTCTCCAGCTTCAATTTTGTGCTGAATATTCAAGGGTAGAAGGGACTAGCAAATGAGTAGACCACATTGATAGAACACATCGTTCACTTCCAGCTCTGGCATCTGGTCATCACTTGTCCAAACATCATGTGAATCAGCCGTATTTCTAAATATAAAAGTGAAGCTGTTTTATATCAGCCATCACAATCAACTTCTAAATCAAACGCAGACTTGCCATCATGTTACACGTAGAATCTTTGGGTTCCACACATGTGGGTGAGACAGTGTTGAGAAGTTTCAAAAAGTAGGGATAGAAGTATAGAATTTTCAAAACTATAGGGTCAAATATATACTTTGCCCAAAAATCTACCTGCTTCATGTGACAACCCCTCCACCTTGGTTGTATCCTCCGCCCAACCCGAGAACACCAAATCCATATATATAATCATACTCAAATCAAAACCACTCAAACTCGAACATTAGCACTTCTTTTGTCTACCAAACCCTAACAGAACATACAATGGCCGCCTCGCTCTCCATTTCCAGACTCATCCTCTCCTCTCCAGCCCAAATCTCCACCACTGCCGCCACCGCCAAATCTTTCCTCTCCTTCGTCCCCCTCAAACCCAACCGCCTGCCCAAGCCCCTGAAAACCACCACCAGAAAATTCTCCACTATTTCCGCCACTATTTCCGTCGGGGACAAACTCCCAGAAGCCACCCTCTCCTACTTTGACTCCGAAGGAGAGCTCCAGACCACCACAATCTCCTCCCTGACATCCGGGAAAAAATCAATCCTTTTCGCTGTCCCAGGCGCCTTCACCCCAACATGCTCTCAGAAACACCTTCCAGGTTTCGTGGAGAAGTCAGCAGAGCTAAAGTCAAAGGGGGTGGACACAATCGCGTGCATATCAGTGAACGACGCGTTTGTGATGAGAGCATGGAAGGAGAATTTGGGGATAGAAGATGATGGAGTGCTGCTTTTGTCTGATGGGAATGGAGATTTCACAAAGGCAATAGGGTGCGAGTTGGATTTGAGTGACAAACCAGTTGGGCTAGGAGTGAGGTCAAGGAGGTATGCATTGTTGGCTGAAGATGGGGTTGTCAAGGTTCTTAATCTGGAGGAAGGTGGAGCCTTTACTTCCAGTGGAGCTGAGGATATGCTCAAAGCTCTTTGAATCTTCTTTTGCGTTCAATGTGCTGTTGATTTTGGTTCCTCTCTATTCAATATATAATAAAACTTGAATCCTCCTCCTGTTATGCCCTGCTCTGTTTTGATGTAGAGAATCCTCTGTTTTATATCTCGAAAGAAGTGATGGGATCCTATCCAGCCTTGCTCTTTCACTTATGATCAGCTTCGTTAAGTGAACTCAACTGTTGAGTGCAATATATATTTGGTTTCGTTTCTAACCTTGGATTTTTGGAGGTCATGTGTGAATCTTACTGGCTTTGAGTCTTGCTATGTTCCATTACTTATACCCTGTTTTTGCTTTTAATTGCATGGATGTTAGCTCAAATACTGTGTTTTTTTTTTGTTTGACTAAGGGTGTATTTGGTGAAAAGAATTTTTAGTTGATGTGAAATTGAAATATTTGGTTTAAATTATATTTGAGTATGAGTTTTAATGAAAAATAGTTTTGTATGTTTGATTATCATGTTTTTAATTTTGATATCAACTTGTGAAATTAATTTAAAAGATATATATATTATTTTTAAAATATTATAATTTAATAATCATAATAATAATAAAATGTAATTAATAATTCAATTAATTGCTATTTGATCGAGGAATAACATTTGGTAAAATATTATGAGGAATAATATATGTGATCTATACTGAATATCAGGATCTTTATTCATATATTGTATAGATATAATTTCAATATCAAATTCAGTTATAAGAATTTGATCAGGCGTTCTTTTCCTTTCATTATATATATATATATATAAACAATATGATTTTTTATATTTTTAAAATAAATCATAGTGGTCTTTAACCCAATTAAATGAGTTAACCCAACATTGCTGGACTTGGGATGGATTGAGACCAGGTCTAACCCAAAAGTTAAAAAAGAAAATGGTGTGTTGCATTGTTCACGTATTGAGTGAATAGTGTATAATGAATTAATTCACTCATGCACTGTTCACGAAACATGTGCACAGTAGCAGGGTGGTCTGGAGATGGTGTCGAGAGACTCATTCACCGATGTTATCGGGTAAAAGATGCTGAGGTGGTTCTTCCTGTAATAGTGGTGATAAGAATGGTGGTCTGTGGTGCCCGAGAAGAGCGTTGGAAGTTTGCCTCTGGGTTGTGCTACCACTGCTACTACTTCTATATTAGAGCTTGTTGTTGCTACTGGAGGTCATGACAGAGCAATTGACATGGATTAAAAGCTGACGATGCTGCGACGGTTAATGGTGGTGCTCTCCAGGAGCTGCTGCTAACTATGGAGAGAGAGAGAGATTGATGGCTGATTGTAAAGAGAGGAGAGAGACCGGTAAACATTTTCAGGAAGACCATGATGATGAAGAAGCTATCCAACAACACCATTTTCACAGTCTTTTGTAGTAATATTTTCAGAATTATCTCGTATAAAAGTTGTGCAATCTTGTCTCCCTCTCTATAATAGCTGCAAAACACTTCTCAATTCTTACCTTATTGAGTTTAAGAAATTCTTGCAAATATAATTTTTATACACTTCCATTTCTTTCAATGTCAAGCTGAAACATGATCATTCCTTTTAAATTTTAATCATAAACTGGTGTCCCTGTGGTTTCGCACTGGTGTGGTGAAGGAGAAAAGCATCTAAATTATGTTTTTCATAAACCGTGGCTCAACCATAGTTTTAGGTGAACCCACATTCACAAAACTGTAGTTCCTTCTTTTACCAAATAATTTGGCTTTGTGGTGAGCCTCAACTGTAGAAGTCATTGCAAAGTCAAACACCCACTAAATGTGGGTGTCTAGATCAAAGTCATTGCAAAGTCAAACACCCACTAAATGTGGGTGTCTAGATCAATTTGTACATATCTTAATAATTTTATAAGTCATAAAATTTCTAGTGATTATCATATTAGCAACTACAAATTCTGAATCTAAGACTATATGAAGAGCAAACCTCGAGTTCTAAGTTTATAACACTAAGCCAACAATACAAGATGGTTAATACAATTAGTGTTTTCCATTTACAAGTGGTTTGCATTTAATAAATACATACCATTAATAAGTTTTACTTTTTAAAATGTTTTTATATATAAAAATACATTAAAATATTTTTAATAGCATCTATTAAAAATATTTAAAAATATAAACAAACATAATTAGATTTAAAAAAAATTAAATATAAAAACAAACAAGCATTTAATTCCTCAAATAACATTTAGAAAAACAAGTTATAAAGAAACATTTACATTACAGAAAATAACATGATTATACTAAAGAACCGAAAACAAATTAGAGCAAAACAATTACATGATGCAAGATATAAATATTCGATTGTGTTTGTGTTTGTGCTAGAATATTAAAAAAATTGAAATATTTTTTTTTTGAAAAAAATAAGAAGTTTGAATAAGTCAAGTTAATTATCTAACTCATAACCTGAATCTTGTCCTCGGTTGACTCTTGATTTATATTTTAAAACTATGTTAATAACTATTTTTATTTATATGATGACTCTTTGTACTCCAATTAACCCTCTGTAATAATATCATTTTTTTTTATCTCTCATCGACCTAAGTAAAATCGGGTTAACCCTCTTAATTCAGTGACTAAGACCTTGCCTTGGGTTAACTTCCAAATCATATTTTAAAATTATAACAATAACCACTTTTTATGTAGACTAGGATCAACTTGATTGATTCTCCTAAGAGGTGACTTGGGTCTTACCTTAGATCAATTCTCGAGTTGGTAACTAAAACTATGATAGTAATTATTTTTGTCTGTTATGTTGATTTTGGTAAAAAATCAGCCCCACTCGTGATATGCACCTTGCACTAGATCAACCTTTCAATCATATTTTAAAATTATAACAATAACCATTTTATTCTTATGTTGACTCCAGTAAACCCTACTTAACCTTACTTATGACCTAAGTCTCTACCAGTGACTCTTGCTTTACCTTAAATCGACACCTGAGTTGAGTTTTAAAAATATAGTTATAATCAATTTTTATTATTACATGTCTTAATTGAATAATTTTAAAATTTATATTTTTTTACAAATATATTTTATGAATAAAAAATAATAAATATTATCTCTAAAAGCATATCATTTGTACCTTTTATTTTGAAAATATATAAATTCACTCCAAACATGTCATAAAAAAAAATTTATTTTCATATCTCAATCTCTATCTCTTTAATCACACACATTTATATCTTTATTATCTCATCATAGTAACCAAACACTACTATAAATATAAATCACTATTCATTCAAATCCCACGCTATATAATTTAGAATTTCAGGTCAACCCATACAATTTCATTTTCTTGTGCCTTTGGTATTTGTTACTTGAATTACAATTATTTTATTATTATGATTAGGAATACTCTATAAACTTATAACTTTTTTTTTAATTTTCCTCTTCCATTTTTTATTCTTTCAATTTGATTCTTATTCTTTTGATAATTATTTGTTTCGTTTGGGGTCATTTGTTAGATTTTGTTTTTCAAATTTCATCATCCTTTGATTTTTTCTATCAAATTTGTTCGTCATTTTTTTCTTTGGCAAGTTTTTAAAATTGATATTTGTTTCATAATTTCATTTTTTGAAATTACATTATTTGGGAATTTAACTTATTCATTGAACATGTGTTAAGGATTTTATGAGTTACCAGTTTTAAATATTTAACCAGATTAAACTTAT
>CM063600.1:9325747-9607208 GCA_032356905.1 Salix exigua
AAGCGGAAATTGTAATCTTGTTACTTGGACTAGTAAGAGAGTACAATACTCAAGTACGGGTTGGTACTTGAGTCGTGGATGTAGGCTTGTCGAACCACGTTAAAAACCGAGTTAGCAATCTCTCTCTCTTATCTCTTTACTTTAAAGTAATTAATTTTAAGATTGCATTATTTACACATAGTTGCCTTAATCCACGTATAACACTAATTTCATCTTTCATGGTAGACAACCACACTTGAATTTTAAGAGCAGACTTGAAGGTCAATGGTTCACACAATGAAGGATCCCCCGTGCTTGATTGATGAAGCACTGACAGACACGTTTTTCTCATCACAACCCCTGTCTTGCTTCTTGTCTACATGGGATGAACATTTAAAGCAGGTATATGGAGCACAATAGATAAGTTCTCAAGGTTAAAACATTCCTCTGAAGATTAGGTTGCAGCAGACTTACCTTCTGTAGTAGACTCAGTAGAAGTCACAAGAGTGGAAGTGTCATGCACAAGAGCACTATTAGTAATGATAGGAGACTAAGATAGTGGAGATGCTGAAGGGTTGACAATGTTAGTTGAATTTAAAGATTGTGAATGAGTATCAACATTATTGACAGTAGACAGTGGCATTAATGATGGGAAAAATGAAACAGGGGAGGGAGAACTAAAATTGTGAGATAGAGAATGCATAGTGGATGGTGTTTTGGAAGTGAAAAATTGTGTGACTAAATCCTTGTATGGGAACACATTTTCATTAAACAAAACATGTTGAGATATATATAATTTTTTGCTAGACACATGATAGCATATATATCCTTTATACTGAGGAGCATAACCCAAAAATACACACATGGTAGTCTTTGGTTCTAATTTGTGTTGAATATATGGATGTAATAAGGGGAAACAAGCACAACCAAAGATCCTTAGATGTGAAACAAAAGGTATTTTGCCAAATAGCATCTCAAATGGGGACTTATGGTGTAAACCAACACAAGGCATACAATTAATTAAGAATGATGCAGTTTGAACAAAAATAATCCTAAAAATTGTAGGTAATTTGGCATATTGAAGTAGGGTGGCCATAGTCTCAATAAGATGTCTATGTTTGCATTAAGCCAATCCATTTTGTTCAAGTGTATACGAACAAGATTTATGATGCTCAATACCTTTAGTGTCAAGAAAATGTTTCAAGGATTTGTTAACATACTCCTCACCCCCATCACTTTGAAGAATTTGATTACATTGTGAAAATTGAGTATGAATGTATTGATAAAAAGTAATGAACACGGAGCATACATCACTTTTATTAATGAGGGGAAACAACCAACAATAACGGGAAAATTTATCCACAAATATTACATAGTATTTATATCAATCAATGGAAACACTTGGAGAAGGTCCCCATAGGTCACTATGTATAATGTGAAAAGGTATTACAGATTTGTGACCACTAGGCTGAAATGGAAGCTTAGAAAACTTGTCTTCTAAACATTTATTACAAACTTCAGGATTAGGATCTAAGGAACACTGAATGTTTGTTTTTGTAACATCAATTTGACTATTTTATTGGCTGGATGACCTAGCCTATGGTGCCAAGTAGAAGATAGCACTAACCTACCAATATAAGCCTAGAATTGTGAGCTGAAAGAAGACCAAACAAAAGGGGAAACAATTGGAAGTGGATATAGGTCATTACTGCACTGCCCTTTGTATATGATCCTCCCTGTGACTTTGTCCTAAATCCAAAAACAAAAAGCATCAAATATGAGATAGCAATTATTATCCAAACAAATGCGATGAACTGATAATAAATTCTGAGTGAGTTTGGGAACACACAAAACAGAATTTAACTTGAGAGGATGAGGTTTAGTGGGAATAATAGCTGAACCAACATGCGACACCAACAGACCTTCACCATTAGATGTCTGCACCGTATCAGTTGCAGGGTAAGTTATACTCAAGGATAAGTTGGAAAAGTCAACAGTCATATGATTGGTGGCCCCCTGAATCTGTAATCCACACTGGAGGAGACTGAATTGATGATTGAGGTAAAGACAAGTATCCATTGTGCATAGCATTCAAGGCATGCTGCTGTGGAGATGAGGATTCATTCACAGTGCGACCTATAAAATGAGGGCCATTCTCATTGTAGTAGCAAAACCAAGTCGTGTGATTAAACTTCCCACATATGGTGCATTTAAACTTATCAAAACTTTTAAGACCACACATTGGAGCTGTGTGTCCTTCACAATTACATAATTGACACATAGATACATTTTGTGCAAGGTATGGAGATGTAGAATAAGTTCCAAATACATTAGGAAGAGAAGGGGAAACTACTTGAGATGAAGCCTGGACTAATGCTCTCGGGAAAAATGGTCTCTGCCCAAAATAGGTACTACCTCTGCCTCTATTTCGATTAAATGGTTTATAATCTCCATTATCATAAGAATTTGAACCATGTGGTCGAAAGGCAGACCCAGGTGGTTTATACAAGTCATGTTCAGGATGCTTATATCAACCAGTAGAGATAGTATGCATGGCAGTAGCTGAGATCAAAATTCTTTTAAGGGAATCACACTTTCTCTCCCCCTAACCACACATCTAAATGTCTTATACTCATCCAGAAGACCATTTAATGCTAAGATTACAATGTCCTCATCGGTAAAATAGACCCCAACAACCATTAGATAGTCGCTTGCTTCTTTAATTTTCAGAAGATATTGACTGATATTATCTGACCCTTTCCTAATATTCTGCAAATCTGACTTGAATTGGAAAATTTTCATCATAGATACAGTAGAAAATTGCTCTTTCAATCTAATCCACAATTCTCTAGAGCTATTACTACCAATTGCACAAGATAAAGCTATTGGGGACAAAGTGGCAGTAATGAGTTGCATGACATCCCCATCATGCATTTTCCAAATTGTCATACCATCATAATCAATTACAGATGAAGAAGAGTTAGGATTACTTGTACCACAATCGCCAGTATCCACAGCTGACAGAGAAGGGCACGGTTGAGACCCATCTACAAATCCAAAAATTCCATTGCTCTCAAGAAGTAGCCGAATCTAGCAATTCCAATTGAGGTAGTTGGAATCATCTAGTTTGACATTCACCGATGTTGAAATTGATGAAATTAGGTTTGTGATTGGAGATTGAAGGATTTGGAGTTGTGCAGTTGTCACCATTTTTGATTAAGAAAACAAAGTATGGAAGGGAAAATGGGTTGGCTTGGGTTAATATTGAATGGGAAGGGATATTAGTGAATCTGTGATGACGAACAATGATTTTGATAGAGAAATTTTTTTCTTGAACCAGATTGCGGAAGCAAGATGATAAGGACAAGTAATTTTACTGCGTAAGCATTATAAGCTGTGATACCATGATAGAATTATAAACTGATATTGATGAATTTAGAGATATAAGAAGAAGATGATTGCAGAGAATGGAGAAGAACAGAGAGAATAAAAGAAAGAGAGGGAAATGAAAGTTTTGAATTAATTTTTTGTTTCAACAGTGACCCCAACACAGACACTCTGTGTTTTTTACTTTATATACACATATTAAAATGCCCAATAATATATTATAGAGTATTATTTCTTTTACTCTAATGTATTCTAGAATACACACTCTAACAGAATTGAGATCAACTTGAATTGAAAGCTCTAAATTGATTTTATTTTGATTAAATCGATATTAATTTAGGGTTATTAAGTCCTTTTCAATTGGCTATTAATTTGTTAAGTCTGATTCTAAATGAAATTTGCATTGTTATTGTCGCGACGACGATTTTTGGACGTGCTTCGCACCCCGTTGTCTCACGGATTGGGGGAGACAACGACGCGCAGTGAAAATGGGGTGTTTAATAGTCATAAAAATTACGACTATAAATATTGGGAGTCGCCACCTAGTATTAAGGTCACTAGGAACCTATTGGTCTGCGAGAGTCTTGGGTAAGGGGACTTGTTGTGCAAGGGGAAGATGCATCACCCCCAGTGCACCCTGCCTAAGGCAAGCTGCATTGTTGTTTCATTGTTTTTGCTAAGTTTGATTTTTTGTTGTCTTTTCTAAAATTCGACGTAGATCTCTCTTCGTGAGAGAATCTCTACCTTGTTAAGAGCTTGAAAGACTAACGAAAATAATTTTACACTACATAAAAAAACATTTTTTGTTTGCTGGTGTACTATACAATGTAATTTTACACCGCAATAAGAGAAAATCTTTTTTGGTATCTCTGAGTGTATTTTACAATGTAATTTTACACCGAGATAACTAAAACAAAAATATATATTTTTATTTTTTTTTGATATTTTGGCCAAATTCCAAAGGATAATCATAAACCGATTACGATATCCAATTTTCGTTTTAAAATATGAGAAAGATGCAACATATTTTTTTTTTAAAAATAAACATGAAAAAAAATCTTGGAATTCGGCCGTATGCACAAAAATAACACATTTTTTTAAATATAATTTTTGTTTTTTGTTTTTTTTTTAAATTCAGGCTGGGCTTGACCCACCTAAATGGGCCTAGCCATGTGAGACTTGGACTAGGCCCGACCCAACAAACTGGGCAGGGCCGTGCAGCCCAGCACACACACACGCACACAGCACACACACACACACATGCATATTATTACACGCTGTGCATGCAGCGTGTACAGTGGTGGTCAGCCGACCACCACGAGGAAGTCACCTACCATTATCATCGGGTAGAGGACGTCGACGTGGTTCTTCCTGTCATGGCGGTGTCTGAAACTGAGGCCCGTGGCAGCCATAGCATGCGTTGGAAGGGCTGGTCTGTTGATGCCTTCGTGGCTGCCTTCTACGTTGGTCGTTGAGAGAGAAGAAGGTGGTCTATTATAGGTAACGGTGGAGATATTTGTTGCTGCTGTGATCACAAAGCTGGTTCAGGTCACGGTGGAGGTGCTTGCTGCTGCTGTGCTCGCCGAGAGCTGTTGCAGGAGGAGAGAGAGAAGAGTTGCAGCGGGGAGAAATGGTTATCGAGGAGGAAGGAGAAAGAGGACTGCTGCGTGGAGAAGGAGATGTCGAGCTTGTGGTGGCTAGAAACAGGAGAAATAAAGGAGAGGGAGGATGAGCTGTGACACTTCCACACGAGGAGAGAGAGGGCTGCTAGAGTTGCTTTGCAGGCGTTGGAGAAGAAGACCCGAGGGAGATAAAGGGGCAGCTAGCTGTTAGTGCATGGTGTTTTTTTGCTGCATAAAACTCCTCCAGTTTTTCTTACGTTAATTGATTTTTCTGTGACTTTCCCTAAAAAATTTCTCCTATGTAGATCCCCCTTTGTTTCCATGGTAAAACTCTCTTGTTCCCTCTACTTTTAGTTTTCAGCCCTGTGACAGTGTTATTTCCCCCTCTGTTTTCAACCCGTTCTTTCTTCCCCCCCCCCTAATTCTTCCCCCCCCCATTTCCTCAGTTTTCAGCCTCCAATTTATAGGCAAAAGAAGAAGGCATGGCACGACATGGAGGTGTTGTCCGAGTATGGGCTATTAAGTGTTGCAAAAAGGAAGGGGCATGGCTGCAGCATGGGCTTCTTTTTTTTCTTTTTTTGTCTCTTTTTTTTTGAAAATAGGTTGTGACAAAAGAGATTTTTTTTTATGGGAAAAACTAGAAAGAACGATGTTTTTATCTTTAATTTTGGCTTCCGATTTTACCTGAAAAGTTTCGTCACCGAAAGTTTCGATCGTCTCAATTTAACCCACATTAAGCTTCCAAACTTGATTTCTCGTCAATTAATCCCTTAATAAAATTAATTTGACCCATTTAAAGTATAATTAAGCCCTTGCGCTTAATTAAATCCTTTAATTGGGCTCTCAATTAATCTCGAAGCATCATTACACTTAAAATTGGCCAACGATTAAATCGAATTGGCCCATAAAAATATAATTATGTCTTTCAACTTAACTTTTACACAGATTTATCTTGTAATAAATTACTTTGGCCTTGAATCTGCATTTTCCTTCATTTCTGGGTAAAAAAAGAAGTACTACCGGGCTTTCAAAAACGCCCAAAAATTCCACATTAATTTTTCTGCCAACATTAGCCCCTTTTATTTTATTTGTTATTTTTTTGCTACATTTTTGGAATAACCCAAAAATTGGGCTATGACAGTTATTAAATTAGTTTTATTTATTTATTCAAGTATGTTAAGTTTTCATTATTCCTAATTTCTTTAATGTTTTCTTCATTATTTTTTTAATCCATTAATTGAATGTTGTAATATAAAATTTTATTGTTTAGTTTAGTTTATTAAACAACTGTAGAGGGTTAAAAGGTAAAAAATATGAGAACATATCACAATAGATAAATTAAAAGTGAAACAAAAGTGTAGTAACAAATCTTGTAGACTACATTTATAGAGTATGTCAAAACATATTTATCAAATTTAATGATGTCTTCCGAATGTCAATCATCACCTAAGAAGGTGAAAGAGCATTTTACTTATTTTAAAGGTCATGCAATAATTGTTACAGAAATATAAGACATGATACATATGGCTATACAAGGTGGAATGAAAACTCAAGAAAAAAACAATTCATAATAATTTTAAATTTTAGGTTTGTTTTTCAATATAAGGGTTTAATTGAAGAAGTAAATGATTGTCCAAACTAACCTAAACATGAGTAGTAAAACCGAAGCACCCAAAAGCAAGAAAAAGTTCTATAGTTAAATTAAAGGTAAGTTTGATTTCATGGTAGTGTCAAACAAGCATTTAAGGTATCAATAGGGTTTTAAAATACTATTTAGAAATGTAGTTGAAGTTGTTTT
This sequence comes from Salix exigua, assembly GCA_032356905.1. NCBI lineage: Eukaryota > Viridiplantae > Streptophyta > Magnoliopsida > Malpighiales > Salicaceae > Salix > Salix exigua. Next base: position 9,332,534 of record CM063600.1, read on the forward strand.
CAAAATGATTTTTGTTCAAAAATGCATCAAAATGATATTTTTTATTTTTTAAAATATTTTTAATATCACCACATTGCTTCAAGATTTTAAAAGTTTTTCTATATGGTTAAAATGATAAGACATCAAAATAATTTTTCAATAAGGTTCAAAAAATACTATATGGATTGAGCTCTATTTATTAAGACTTGGACTTTGTTAGTTTATAAACTACTTTTAAACTATTTTATATTTGGGTTTTAGTTTCATCTTAATTTCTACTATACTTATTTTGTTGAACTATAAATACTTTATTTGGTTTATAAGTTGCCATAACTTATTGGTGTGGGTAAGGTTCGTTCTATCGTGATAACGAGATGGCTAGCCTGCGCGTTGCGTTGAGTTTTTTTATGCAGCAAACAAAATAAGTATTTTGTTTGCAAAAAACTATTTAGTTGGTAGATAGAAAATTGTAATTGTAAAATTTTATTGTAGATTTTTTTGTTGTTGTTTGTATTGAATTAGTTGATTGTTGTCATCAATTTATCATCAATCCAATCATTCTTCGCAATCAATGATTCAATTTTATCACCAATTCACTCACAGTTCTTGAATTTTTCTAACTTTTGCCACCCCTCAATTACTGTCCAACTCTCTCCTTATATATATCCCTGTTGTCATCAATTGACAGGGAAAAAATAGAATGAACTGGACCATCATTGCTAGTAACAAAATAGAGTTTTTTGCTCTACTTTGCAATAAAATAAACAGAGGCAAAACAATAACAAATAGCAAAAATTTTAACAAATTCTTGCATGTATTTGGTGTCGTTGGCAGACGTTTGCGAAAAGTATGAAAAGAAAATTGTGCTCGATAGATGTATCTTTAAACACTAATATGGGAGATATGTTGAGTGTAATTGCTATTTGTGGGTTATACGAGGGTCTTTGATGGCCATGCTTCTGGGTTAAAGGGAAAAGCATAAAAAAACATGAAACATCATACATCTTGTGTGTAATTGTTAATAAGGCATGGGGATCAACATGTGAGCTGTTAGAGGAATGGTTTTGGCTAAATTTGTTATATACAAAAACTGTTTTCACTAGAAACTGTCTTCACCAGCTATCAAAGAGAAGATTTAAATCTAATTAACGCTACCAAACTGAATCATGATTTTTGTCTTTCTGATCAAGCACAGGCTGTCATAAGGTTTTTTTTGTTGAATTATGTGATGTCAAGGTTGGCTGGCTGTGTAACATTTGTTATTCTAGATTCTAAAATGATCACAAAATGGACCTTAACACACACGAACTGATCAATTATTGTATACTTCCATTGAAATGACAATGTATGCATGTTATTTCTACGCTCCCTACATGGCCGTTCAGTGACCTGTATGAATTTGACATGAATTGAATGTGCAATCACTATGCTTTGATATTTTGAAGATTGGTTGTTTAGTGAACGAAGTTATGGGATCCAATCAGCCTAAATTGGACAGAAGACATTAGACAGAGGACACTTTAGCTTGGAGAGGATTGTTTCAAATTAAATAATATGAAGATAGGTATGCAAGGGAATCGAAGTACATCCTGCATACACATGTCTACGAAATAAAATATGATAGTTCTAGATGTTATTTAAGGATTAAGGCAACTATGCATCTAAGGGGGGGGGGATTAGGTGTAAATACAATAATTAATGCAATTTTAAAATTAATTGCTTTAAAGTAAAGAGATAAGACAGAGAGATTGCTAACTCGGTTTTTAACGTGGTTCGGCAAGTCTACATCCACAACTCAAGTACCAACCCGTACTTGAGTATTGTATTCTCTTACTAGTCCAAGTAACAAGATTACAATTCCCGCTTGATGAATCTAGACCAAGACTTTTACACCACTTGAAGATATGCCCTCTTCAAGATTTTCCTTTTTCCCACTTGAAGATGTACCCTCTTCAAGATTTTTCCTTGGTGATGTTCCCTCACCAATATCAAGAGTTTTATACTCAACTCTCAAGAGTTTTACAAGGATTGTTTTTGTAATACAACAATACACTCTTAATAGTGTGGATATTACAAATTAAGATCTATGATCTCTTTATCTCACTTAATAGCACTTAGAATATTTGAAGATGTTTAAGTGTAGTGAGAATGAGATTTAATACTCTTTGTTTTAGGATATGAAGATTTAAACACAAATTTGAGTAATAATAAAGATTGATGATATGAAGGTGTTTATGTACTAGTAATTGCCTCAATATCAGATATAAAATAATGTCTCACATTAATTTTGCAATTAAGAGGCCTATTTATAAATTTCAAAGAAAACTAGTCGTTTCTAGCCGTTTTAGTGCAACTATCATCTCAAACGGTCGACCAGTTCACAACGGATAAATCAAGCGGTCGACCGGTTCAGTTTGAAAGACAATTTGTCTTCCAAGCGGTCGACCGGTTCACTTGGTAACCCAAGCGGTCGACCGGTTCATGCAGAAATCCTATTTTGACAAATTATCTTTTCTGAATTTCTTGAACCAATTGATTATGACTTAAACCTATAATCATCAAACCCTTTTAATGCATGTAATGTGAAGTGTGTGAGTTCATTTTAATTTGTGCTATCAAGTTAGAAATTGAGATTTACATAAAGCACTAAAATGAAAACTTATTCTAAGTCTTCACTTGCTTGCATCTTGGACTTCCTGGAGTGATTTCTTCGTGTAATCCATTATGCTTGTTGATGTATTCTTTGTATAATATCTGTTTATAACTTAATCTCATCCAAGCATATTATTAGTCCATTTTCTTTTTATTGTTATCATCAAAATATATAAAGCATACAAGTATGACATTATATGTCAACAAGATGGTGGTTGAGAGGTAATTTTTATTTAGAAAAGTTTTAAAATAATACTTTTTATTTTTTAAGAAATTATTTTTAAGATAGCACTTCAAAATAAGCTACAAACACAAAAAAAAAATTATTTTTAAAAAAATTGCCCTTCTCTGCAACTAGATTAAATTTCTAAAATTAGTCTCCACTAGTGTGGTCGATTTTAATTTACTAAATTTCTAAAATTAGTCTCCACTAGTGTGGTCGATTTTATAGGACCCACTGAAATTTGATTATCATATTTGAATTCTCTTAATGCACTCTATTTACACACTCTTAGATCATATTTGTGCTCTTGTAATGAACTTCATTCATATATTTTCACATCATATTTATGTTCTTGTAATACTTTTTTTTTTTAAAAAAAAACACTTATACATTATCATAACAAACTTCATGCGCATACTTTCATATTGTATTTACATATTTATTGTTTGATATTTTACATTGTATCATCACTTGTACTACTATTGTGCGACGACACGCGCACCACCATGTGGTATAGAAAATAATTGCGTATCCGGTGAGACATTGAACGAACATTTTTAACTACCGTAAGATGCAGTAGGCGCTGCCTGAAGTGTGCGTAAGGAAGGAAACAGTCGTCGCATCCAATAAACGTGTCTGTAGTTTTTTGCAGAAAAAAGGCCTACAATTACCTAAACACCCCTGCAATTATCGCCTGAATTTTAGCTTTTCAGAGGCTATAAATGAAGTTTCACTGTTTAGAAATATTTGAAATACCAGAATCATCCCATCGGCACTTTTAGTTTTAGTCTTATTTGAGGGGATATGATTAATTTACTATTTATGGTAGTGTAAAAAATCAAAAATATCCCTAGGTTGTCATAGTTTGTTGTCTGCTAGCAAAGATAAAACCATAGTTTTATTGTGCAAAAATATCTAGAAAATACAAAAATACCCGCAAACAACCATTAAATGTCAACCGGTTCCATAAAAAAGTCAAAAATACCCCCTAGACCAACAATTATTTTTAATGCATTGAATAATGATAATTACACTATTATAATCCATAATAATCTATATCTATTACTACAATATTTATCACACACGTATCAACTCTTGCTTTAATACTTGACCTGAAAATTCATTAAAAATCATGAATTAAAATAAATTGGAGGAAAACACTATAACATGATATTATATTTGAAATTTCTTGGGCATTTCATTTCTGACCCCGAAGGCAATACCCTGACTTTAGCTGGGAAGGTGCCAGGCTGGCAGCTGTCCAATGCGTGTTAGATTCCACCCGCGTTTTCTTTCGACGTTGTCTGCAGTCTGCACTCCTGCATTGAATGCAATCGATGGACCACCATTGCCAAGTTGCTTCCAGGTCGTACTAATAATGCGGTCAAGAACCGTTGTCATTCCATGTTGAAGATTAAGGCAAGACAACGCCAAAGCCAAAGCCCAAAAATAGTGTCGGTTTTTTCAGTTTTAAACATAAAAAATTGAACCGAATCGATCGGTTGAAACTAGAACCGGTTCGGTTCGTTTTTTTAATTAATAAAAAATTGGATTTGGTCGTTTCATCCCCAGCTAGCTGGGAGTCAAGATTAGAAAGAATCACTCAATATTCTTTAGTCAAAATAATATTTTTTGACATAAAAAAAATTAAAAACACTAATGTTTTCAATTTAAAATAAAATAAAAATTATTTTTTTTTTTTAAAAAAAAACAGTGACAAATACCCGAAATTTCTGACTCCGGAGGCAATATCCTGACTTTTGCGTAGAAATCCAATCAGTATTCGCTGATTGCTACTGCGATTTCCATGGCTTCAACCAGCACACAGAAGGCAACCTCATCTTCTTATTCTCCTCCCCAATGGATTTATGATGTCTTCCTTAGTTTTAGAGGCACAGACACGCGGAATAACTTTACTGGCCATCTGTATTCTAATTTGGTGCAAGGAGGCATCGATGTATACATGGATGATACGGAGCTAGAGAGAGGAAAGACCATCGAACATGCTCTCTGGCAGGCCATCGAAGAATCAAGATTTTCAATCGTTGTGTTTTCAAGAGATTATGCGTCTTCACCATGGTGCTTAGATGAGCTTGTCAAGATTGTTCAGTGCATGAAAGAGATGGGGCACACTGCTCTGCCAGTTTTCTATGATGTGGATCCATCGGAGGTAGCCAACCAGACTGGGGATTATAAGAAGGCGTTCATTGAGCATAGAAAAAAGTTCTCGGAAAATTGGGACTAGGTACAAAGGTGGAGTGATTGTCTCTCTACAGTGGCCAATCTATCTGGTTGGGATGTTCAGAACAGGTAAACTAGGCTGAGACATTTATTTATTTATTTATTTTATATGTTCCTTTGATTATAAATCAATGCATTATCGCATTAATTACCAAAATAATCCCAAATTAAAATAACAATACAAGATCTAAAGTATTAATTTGTAGATTTATTTAATTAATACAAGACCTACATCATTATTCTTGGAGGGTCGATAATGTATGACTGAAGAGCTATAAATTCATATCCTCATTGAGTTTTCACCATCAATTTAACAAGTGACAACATATAATAATAAGCAAGTGATTGAGTTTTCATGGCGAGCTTTACAAATGACAATATATAAGATATGTTTGCGATTAGATTATATGTCAAATAATCTTTTCGGAAAAAAAATTCAACAATATAAAATCCAAAACGTTTTTTGATATATAAAAGCAAATCATTGCAAAGATAAATTGATTGTTTGTTTTTTTGTCTGTCAAGACCAAACTTAATTTCTTTTTTATTTTCCTTGTGTGCATGCTTCCCTTAGTGATTGTGCTATTCTATGTGCAATAAGCTAGCTATTATAAGGATCATTTTGTACATCCATGGTATCCTAGATCCTTTTTAAATTATTCTTTCCTTTTTCTCCTTGTTCTTGAGTGGTTTCTCGTTAACAAACATATATTTCAAGAAACAAAATTTCATGTTTCCTTTCCCCTAGTCATTCTATGAAGTGATTTTTGCTTGCTGAATGAGTAACGTTTTTACCCATTTTATGCAGGGAGGAGTTACAATCAATTAAAAAGATTTCGGAATGGATACAGTGCAAACTAAGCTTCACTTTGCCAACAATTGGAAAAAATTTAGTTGGAATAGATTCTCGTCTGAAAGTATTAAATAATTATATGGACGAAAAAGCAAATGATATTCTCTTTATAGGGATAAGTGGAATGGGTGGCATGGGTAAGACAACTGTTGCAAGAGTCATGTATGATAGGATTCGTTGGCAATTCGAAGGCAGCTGCTTCTTAGCAAATGTGAGAGAAGTTTTTGCGGAGAAAGATGGACCGAGTCGTTTGCAGGAACAACTTCTTTTAGAAATCACAATGGAGCTTCCTACTGCACGGGATTCTTCAAGAAGGATTAACTTGATAAAGCTCAAGTTGCGACTTAAAAAGGTTCTTCTTATTCTTGATGATGTGGATGATGAAGAACAATTACAAATGTTAGCTGCAGAGCATGGATCGTTTGGTCCAGGGAGCCGGATAATCATAACGAGCAGAGATGAACATGTCTTGAATAGCCATGGTGTTACTAGAATATACCAGACAAAGGAATTAAGTGATGAAGACGCTCTTAAGTTATTTAGTTGGAAAGCTTTCAAAAGAGACCAACCTGACGAAGATTTATGGGACTTGTCTAAGCAAGTTGTGGATTATGTCGATGGCCTTCCATTAGCTCTTGAAGTCATAGGTTCGTTTTTGCATAAAAGAGGTATACGTGCATGGAAAAGTGCAATTGAAAGAATGAAATACATTCCTGACCGGAAAATAATTGATGTGCTTCGCATTAGTTTTGATGGCCTCCATGTATTAGAGCAGAAAATATTTTTAGATATTGCTTGTTTCTTGAAGGGGATGAAAAAAGATCGTATAATAAGGCTACTCAACAGTTGTGGATACCATGCAGATATTGGGATGGAGGTTCTTATGGAGAAATCTCTTATAAACGTCTCAAGAGATGAAATATCGATGCATAATTTATTACAACAAATGGGTGAAGATATTGTTCGTTGTGAATCCCCTGAAGAGCCTGGAAGCCGGAGTAGACTCTACGTGTACAAGGATGTCTGCGATGCACTAAAGGACAACACAGTGAGTAGTTGATGCAAAGCATTATCCATAAGATTTCATGAGGTTTATCATAATTTATACTCCATCCATCTCTACTGTGTAATAGATTTTGACTTATCCTTCCTTTTGGTTGATAGGGAAAGATAGAAACAATATTCTTGGACATGCCTAGAGCAAAAGAGGCACAGTGGCGCATGGAAGCCTTCTCAAAAATGACCAAACTAAGGTTGCTCAAAATTCACAATGTGGATGTTTCTGAAGGACCTGAATATCTTTCAAACGAGTTACGATATCTTGAATGGCATGCTTACCCTTCAAAGTCATTGCCGGCTTGTTTCCAGCCGAATGAGCTCGTTGAGCTCTACATGTCTTGCAGTAGTATTGAACAATTATGGTATGAACGTAGGGTAAGACTCCCTAATTTGACGGGCCTCTCTATTTAATTTTATCTTTTCCATAATCCATAAAAAAAAAACACCAGAAGGCATTCATCACTTCCTTTTTCTTGTTTTTCTCCTAATATTTCAATTTAAAGAGTAGAAAAAACATACAATAGAGAGGTGGAAATAAAGAAGATATTAAATAAAATAGTGTTACATATATTGTGGTTGAGATACCTTTTTAAAATGTTTTTTACTTTAAAATAATATTTTTTTAAGAATTTATTTTTAACCTCAGCATACTACTTTGTCAAGTATTTTAAAACTAAAGTATAGTGAATGGATATTTCCACCATTTAATGTTTGCTCTCTCTATCCTGTCTTGATTGCAGATTTCAGTTAATCTGAAAATCATCAATCTCAGCAACTCACTATACCTGACCAATACTCCAGATTTTACTGGAATTCCTAATCTCGAGAGTTTGATTCTTGAAGGTTGTGCAAGTTTATCTGAGGTCCATCCATCATTTGGACATCATAAGAAGCTTCAATTTGTGAATCTTGTGAACTGCATTAGTCTTAGGATTCTCCCAAGCAACCTTGAAATGGAATCATTAAAAGCTTTCACTCTCAATGGCTGCTCGAAACTTGATAAGTTTCCTGATATAGTAGGAAACATGAACTGCTTGAGAGAGCTTCATTTGGATGAGACTGCTATTGCAGAACTACCTTCATCTTTTCATCGTTTGGTTGGTTTAATTGTATTGAGCATGAGTAGATGTAAGAACCTTGAAAGTATTCCCAGTAGCATAAGTGGTTTGAAATCACTCAAAAAGCTTGATGTCTCTGACTGCTCTAAGCTCAGAAGCATACCAGAAAACTTGGGGAAAGTAGAAAGTTTGGAGGAGTTTGATGCAACTGGAACTTCAATAAGGTTGTCGCCAACATCTTTTTTTCTTTTGAAGAACCTTAAAGTATTGTCTTTTGATGGATGCACAAGATTAGCGGTGAATCTCACGGATCAAGTATTGCCTTCCTTGTCTGGTCTGTGTTCCTTAGAAGAATTGGATTTACGTGCTTGCAATCTAGGAGAAGGAGCAGTTCCTGAAGATATTGGCTTCTTATCATCATTGAGGAGTTTAAATCTGAGCAAAAATAACTTTGTTAGCCTGCCTAAAAGCATAAATCAGCTTTCTAGGCTTGAAAAGCTTGCCTTAAAGGATTGCATGATGCTTGAATCATTGCCTGAGGTTCCATTACAAGTTCAGAAAGTAAAATTAGATGGTTGTTTAAGACTAAAAGAAATTCCAAATCCAATAAAGCTAAGTAGTATGAAAAGATCAGAGTTCAAATGTCTTAACTGTTGGGAACTTTACAAGCATAATGGCCAGAACAACATGGGTTTGAGCATGCTTGAACAATACATCCAGGTCTTCTCTTCATCATACCCCATCTGTGTATCTCTCTCTCTCTCTCTCTCTCTCTCTCTCTGTCTTTCTCTCTGTAACATATTTGTTTTACGATACAGGGCTCACTTCCTAGACCTGGATTTGGTATTGCTGTTCCTGGAAATGATGTTCCAGACTGGTTTAATCATCAAAGCAAGGAATCTTCAATTAGGGTGCAAATACCTCGTAATGATTGGATGGGGTTTGCTGCATGTGTTGCATTCAGTGCATATGGTAAAAGTCCTCTCTTTTCTTATTTGAAAGTCAATGGAAAAGAGAGCTATCCCTCGCCGATGTATATAGGTTGCAACACTATGCAAGTTGTGTCAGATCATCTTTGGTTGTTCTATTTATCTTTTGATTATCTGAAAGATCTTAAAGAACAGAAGAATGAAGCCTTCAACAACATTGAGTTGTCGTTTGATTCTTATGAGCAAGGAGTAAAGGTGAAGAATTGTGGTGTCCATTTGGTAAATTCTCCATGTACTCCATCATGGCAATCTCCTGCTGGCCATCTTATTGTTGCAAGCAAAGAAGCAGCTTCTTCATATATTGACTCTCTAGCTAATTCCGTATCTTACAATCAATGGATGCATGATGTTTTCTGTAGCATTAGAGATGACCACTCTAGCAATAATTTCACCCATCTGTATACAGCTCTTGTCCAGAGAGGCATTATCCAAAATCACGGCCAACTAGAGTTACTGAGGGCAATTGAGTTGAGTATCTTGGGCGAAATCAGAGAGTCGGGGCTGTCAATTATTATATTTGCAAGAGATTATGCTTGTTCTCCTTTCTGGGCTAGAGAACTTGTCAAGATTGGTGGATTCATTAAAAAGATGAAACCGGACACTATTTTTCCAGTTTCAACTATTTCTTATAATGTTGAACAATCAAAGGTACATGAACGAACAGAGAGTTACACAATTGTCTTTGACAAGGATGAAGAAGATTTCAGTGAATATAAGAAGGTACGAAGGTGGATGAATATTCTCACCGAGGTCGCCATTCCATCATCGGAATCGTTGGAAAGGTAATTAATCATTACTCCCCTTTTCTTTCCATCTACTTATGTAAACACTTACAAGTGTATTTTTCATCATTTAATTTCTGAGTTACAACCATGATATATATACACTCTTCTTTCTTACATTACAAAACATTGTTGTATGGGCAGATTAATAACATATATAATACAAACGGTAACCTGCAATAGCACACACAACTGAAATACATAAAAAATATTATACCCCATACTGTTATATTCTTTACACTCCCCCTCAAGATGAAGCATAGATATTTATCATGCCCATCTTGCTAATAGCATCATGAAATACTCTTCCTGAAACTGCTTTTGTAAGGATATCAGCTAACTGATCTTCGGACCTTACAAAAGGAAATTGTATAATTTTCCTATCAAGGTTCTCCTTTATGAAATGTCGGTCGACCTCGACGTGTTTGGTTCGATCATGTTGTACTGGATTGTGGGCAATCTCAATAGCCGCTTTATTATCACAGTGTAGATTCATAGACGTCCCATAATCTATTCCTAAATCTTGCAACACATGTTTTATCCATAATAATTCACACACACCATGAGCCATACCTCGGAATTCTGCTTCCGCACTTGATCTAGCAACTACTTTCTGCTTTTTACTTCTCCAAGTAACCAGGTTGCCTTCTACAAACATGAAGTAACCCGATGTCGATCTTCTATCAGTCTGGTTTCCTGCCCAATCCGAGTCTGTAAAACCTTCAATTGCGCGAGTCTCCTTCTTTGAAAACAGTAGGCCTCTTCCTGGTGCACTCTTCAGATATCTTAAAATCCGATATACTGCATTCATATGTTCTTCTCCTGGTGAGTGCATGAACTGGCTTACCACACTTACTGCATAGGCGATGTCTGGTCTTGTATGTGATAGATATATCAGCTTCCCAACCAATCTTTGATAACAACCTTTGTCCGCTGGTGCCTGATTTTCCGTTTCTCCTAACTTGTGATTCATTTCCATTGGCGTGTCGGCTGGTTTACATGCAAGCATTCCAGTTTCTGTTAATAAATCTAACACATACTTTCGTTGTGATAGACATATCCCAGTTTTTGACCTTGAGACTTCAATCCCTAAGAAATACTTCAACTGTCCGAGATCCTTCATTTCAAATTTTGAAGCTAGAAATTGTTGGAGTGCTTTTCTTTCTTCTAGATCATCTCCTGTTATAACCATGTCATCCACATACACAATTAATGCTGTAATCTTTCCTTCTTTGTGTTTTATAAACAACGTGTGGTCCGAGTTGCTTTGCTTATACCCAAAATCCTTCATTGTAGATGAAAATCTTCCAAACCATGCCCGTGGTGACTGTTTCAAACCATATAATGCCTTTTTTAGTTTACAAACTTTATTTTTACTCGAGAGATTCTGTTTAGTTCCAGGTGGCTGATCCATGTAGACTTCTTCTTCAAGATCCCCATTTAGGAAAGCATTCTTGACATCAAACTGTTGGAGCCCCCAATCTCGATTAACTACTACGGATATGAGGATGCGGATAGTATTGATTTTTGCAACTAGCGCAAACGTTTCTTGATAATCTACCCCATATTTCTGCGTGTATCCCTTCGCAACTAGCCTTGCTTTATATCTGTTAATACTGCCATCCGCATTGAGTTTTACAGTGAACACCCATCTACTCCCAAGTGTTATTCTTCTGGAGTGCCTCCATTTCTTCATTCATTGCCTTTGTCCATTTTTGATCTGCTAGTGCATCCTGTACATTACTAGGAATAGATACAGTAGATAATTGATTAACAGAGAAAGCATGCGATTTAGACAACCTATGGGGAGATACATAATTGCTGATAGGATATTTAGTCTTGGTATTTGGATCAGGTTCATATTGTTTCTTCGGAATTCCCCTATTTGATCTCTGCGGATATTTATATGTTATATTTTCTACAGGAGCAGGAATTTCATTAGTTTCATCAATTATATGAGGACAAATATTCTGAGCAGGAATTTCATTAGTTTCATCAAGTATATAATTCGGGTTTACCTGAGGACAAATATCCTGGGTTGATTCTTCGGCTAATGGTGTAGACATCTCTGGATACCGAGTGGGGTTGTTCTGATCTATGTAGATATCCAAATTAGTACCATCGTTATTTTGTTGTTGTCCTATTTCTTCATTGATCTTGTCAAGTGCACCTCCATTTTCCTCTAGTATAAAAAATTCATCGTCGTGCTCTTCATTATGTCTCTCCCCCTGAAGGGACGACCCAGATGCTCCCCCTGAATAGTAAGGTTTCAATTCATGAAACGAGGTATCTAGGGTGACATGTAATTTCGGGTGCAGCGGATCATAACACCTATATCCCTTTTGAAATTCTGAGTAGCCAATAAACACACACCTTTTTGCACACGGATCAAGTTTACTCCGTAGAACTTTTGGTATGTAGACATATACTGTGCATCCAAATACTTTGGGTTCAAGGTTTGGTAGATGAGGAACGGAGAGTAGAGATTCCATCTTTTATTGAGGAGTCTGAAAATTGAGCACACTGGAGGGGGTCCGATTAATTAAATAGGCAGCCGATTTAATGGTTTCTCCCCAATAAAACATGGGCATATTCATACCAAACAAGGATGCCCGAAGGACTTCCATAATCTGCCTATTTTTCCATTCAGCAAGTCCATTTTGCTGTGGAGTATAGGTGCAAAAAGTTTGATGCCGAATTCCATGATGATCCAGATATATCCCAAGAATTTTATCCATAAGTTTTGTACCATTGTCTGATTGAAGTGTATGAATTGACCTCTGATATTGGCTTGTCACCATCTTATGAAATTCCTGGAAAGTTGTCCCTACGTCATTCTTATTTTTCAGAAGTGAAATCCAAGTCATTCGAGTGTATTCGTCAATAAAAGTAACAAAATAGCGTGCACCGGAAAAAGATGGAATTTTTGCAGGACCCCAAACATCTGAGTGAATAATTGCAAAAGGTTCAGAACTTTTACTCACACTTGGTAAATAAGGGATACGGTGGCTTTTGGTCAATTCACAAGTGTCACATTTAAAATCTGAACTACTTAAATTTGAAAACAACTGCGGTCGTAATTTTTTCAGGTACCCAAATGATAGATGACCTAGCCTGCGATGCCAGAACCAGATGAGTGCTTCTGTTTTATCTTTACTCGTAGTTTGATGTGTATGACTGAACCTTGACCCCCTATTCTCAGTTAATTTCAGATAATAAAGATGTCCCCGTCTAACACCATAGCCAAGAATCTTCCAGGTTAGAATGTCCTGAAAAACACAAAATAGAGGCAAAAAAATTACAGTACATGAAAGAGCAAATGTAATTTGGCTAACCTAAAAGAGGTTATATGCGAGGGACGAAACCACTAGAACTGTATCTAGGGTGAGGGATTTGGTCAGGGTTATAGACCCTTCTCCGGTAATAGGAGAAGGACTACCATTAGCAGTGTAAATAACTGACTGAGAGGATGGTTTAGGAAATTTTAAATTACCAGAATCTCTAGTCATGTGGTCAGATGCACCTGTATCAATAATCCAAGTATTATTTTTCACAATATCAGATAATTCAGAATTTTTACCCATTATACCTGGATGGACAACGTTTGCAGTGGGCTGCCGTGGTTCGACTTCCGTAATATTTGCCACATTTTTGCCGACATTTTTTCGAGGTTTTTTCTTAAAATCCCACCATTCCGGGTACCCAATTATTTCATAACACCTTTGCTTTGAGTGACCCGTTTCACCGCAATGGTTGCATATTAACCCACTATTTTTATGGTCGGGTTAGCAACCGATTTTCCACTCCCCGGGTTAAATTTTTTCTCTCCCCCATAAATTCCCTTGGTGACCCGTCGGTCACCACTTTCACTGCCCCAAATAAATCCTTTCCCCATGTGCTCACCCCCGACAAAGCTTCTCTCGGTCTCCCTTTCACTTTCATCTCCATACCGTCTGCCAAATCCCTTCTCTCTCTCAGTCGCAAGTCGCGTGTGAGCATCACAGGTGTTCTCGATCAACGAACGAAGGATCACTTGGGTGTCCGCCATCCATGGCTAACTTCTAGTGGTGCTCTCGCGGACACAGCGTAGGCACCTTCAAGATCAAGCCTCGGGTTCTTTTCGAAGGATCTCACTTCGAATGTGTTCGAAGGTGGGATCGAGTCCACCGAGGAAGATATGAAGCCGAGTCTCGCCATGGTCGAGTGGAGGTGAAGAACGCCGTCCACTGTTCCGGCCTGAGAAGTAGATCTACTGTCGATCTCCTGAAAAATAGACACAAGCTCGTTATAGTAAGTAGCCAGAGGATGCCCATTTTGTTTTGTTGAAAAAGACCTCGATTAAGTTCGAAAATGTAGGTCTCGTCGGCGCCAGTCGTAGAAGGTGCGAGCGACGGCGTCCCAAATTTCTTTCGCCGTGGGGAGCCGAATGAACCGTCGCATCAACGACGGGGACATAGACTCAATTAGCCAGCTTCGCACACGATGGTTTTCTGTAATCCAGGACTCAAGTCTGGGATCTCCGGGTGGTGGTCTCTCTGTGTCTCCGGTGAGGTACCCAATTTTGTTACGAGCTCCAATCCGCATCTCCATGAGTTGGGACCAGAGTATAAAGTTTGTTTCAGTCCAACGATGATGCCGGTTGGGAGGCAGAGTTGTCTTGATGGACAACTATGGATTTGCCGAGGTGAGTTGTGAAGGGTCCGATGAAAAAATGGTGCATCTTCTGTGTTTTTACGATGAAATGAGTGATGCATTTTCTTGTGACATGATTGTATTTCGGGTTTGAGAGGAATTTCGAGTGGATGAATATTTGAATTTCGGATGTGTTTGATGGATTTCGGGAATTTCGGGTTGGTGGGAATTTCGGGTTAGTGGATTTCGGTTGATGAATTTCGGGTTGTAGTTGATGAATTTCTAGGTGGTTACTGCTTTGGGATTTCGGTTGTGATTTCGGGATTTCGCTGTGTTCTTCTTCGAAGAAACACTTCAAGGCAAAACTTTGCCGTAAAAATTCAAAAAAGGAAACAATCAGACTTGCTCTGATACCATGTAAACACTTACAAGTGTATTTTTCATCATTAATTTCTGAGTTACAACCATGATATATATACACTCTTCTTTCTTACATTACAAAACATTGTTGTATGGGCAGATTAATAACATATATAATACAAACGGTAACCTGCAATAGCACACACAACTGAAATACATAAAAAATATTATACCCCATACTGTTATATTCTTTACAACTTATTATGAACCACTAAAAGTCCCATCTGCATTTGGTAGGTGTTCTATCAAATATAACAAGTCTATGAAGCTATTTACCTGATACATGTCCCAAAGCATATTTAGAAATAAACCTTATTACCCTCTCTTCTAACCAAACAAACACAGATCTTGATGTATTTTTAAATAACAATTATTCTAAAAAAGATTTTTTATTAAACTCCTAAACAAACAAGTAAATAATCCTTTCCAAAGTACTAGGAGTTGAGTGACCGTTTGATTCAACCATTTCACCATTCTTTCTTTCCAAGATAACTTGAGGTTGCCGGGTGAATTCTAGAGACTCGTAGTAAGTCTAGTTGTACCCTCTTATTTCCTACATATATCTATAGTTGTGACATATGAATTGTGTGAATTGTAGCAGAGGGAGGCAAACAAAGTTTATAAGCGATTGCCCCAATTTTCTCTAACAATTGGAAGGGGTCATAATATTTAGCCGCTAGTTTTGAAAATTGTTGTGCTACTAATTTTTGTCTGTAACGCTGTAAAACTTGAGATAAACCTAGTTTCCAATCTTGAGTACCCTGTCACTCTTTTTATTTGCTATTTGCACCATTATGTGCAGAGCTCTTAGTAGATTACTTTATGCATATGTTCTGGCCTAGTCAAGAATGCTCGATTAACTTTGCCATTAGCTTTGTCAACCATTGGATGCCCAATACCATGTCGTAGTTATTGATGTCCACGGTAAACATATCAACTATGAACCTTACCCCTTGCATTTTCCATTCGAAATTCATACACACTATTGCACAACACATTGTTTCCCCATTTATTGTTTCCACTGTTAAGGGTTTAATAAGTGTCATGACACACTATAGCTTCTTAACTGTTAGGTGTCATGGCACATTTTAATATATAGAATGTTAGGAGCATTATATATATATATATGTACATATATATATGTACATATATTTTAAATTCAAATTAATGTTTGGTAGTACTAACAATTCTTTTCTTAGGGTGAATGACATGGATTGGCCGGTTGGGAACAAGTTTGACAAGACTGATAGGCTCTATTTGGGAAACTTCAAGACGAAGATCAGTAATAAAAGAAACAAGCGTGATATTGATTTTGAAGATACTCCACTCTTAGAGAGTTGCATCCGTTTGGTAAATTCTCCAAGTACTCCATCATGGCAATCTCCTACTAGCCATCTTAATATTGCAATCAAAGAAGCAACTTCTTCATATATTGACTCTCTAGCTAATTCCTTATGTTACAATCAATGGATGCATGATGTTTTCTATAGCTTCAAAGGCGTACACTCTAGCAATAATTTCACCCATCTGTATACAACTCTTGTCCAGAGAGGCATTATCTAAAATCACGGCAAACTAGAGTTACTGAGGGCAATTGAGTAGAGTCTCTTGGGGAAAATCAAAGAGTCGGGGCTGTCAATTATTATATTTGCAAGAGATTATGCTTGTTTTCCTTCGTGGGCTAAAGAACTTGTCAAGATTGGTGGATTCATTAAAAAGATGAAATGGAGAATTGTTTTTCCTGTTTCAGCTATTTCTTATAATGTCGAACAATCAAATGTAGATGAAGAAACAGAGAGTTACACGATTGGCTTTGACAAGGATGAAGAATATTTCAGTGAATATAGGAAGGTACAAAGGTGGATGAATATTCTTACCGAGGTCGCCATTCCATCATGGGAATAATCGAAAAGGTAATTAATAATTACTCCCCTTTTCTTTCCATCTACTTATTATCAACCACTAAAAATCCCATCTGCATTTGGTAGGCGTTCTATCAAATATAGCAAGTCTATGAAACTATTTACCTGATACATGTCCCAAAGCATATTTAGAAATAAACCTTATTACCCTCTCGTCTAACCAAACCAACACAGATCTTGATGTATTTTTAAATAACAATTATTCTAAAAAAGATTTTTTTATTACACTCCCAAACAAACAAGTAAATAATCCATTCCAAAGTACTAGGAGTTGAGTGACCATTTGATTCAACCATTTCACCGTTCTTTCTTTCCAAGAAAACTTGAGGTTGCAGGGTGAATTCTAGAGACTCGTAGTAAGTCTAGTTGTACCCTCTTATTTCCTACATATATCTATAGTTGTGACATATGAATTGTGTGAATTGTAGCAGAGGGAGGCAAACCAAGTTTATAAGCGATTACCCCAATGTTCTCTAACAATTGGAAGGGGTCATAATATTTAGCTGCTAGTTTTGAAAATTGTTGTGCTACTAATTTTTATCTGTAACGGTGTAAAACTTGAGATAAACCTAGTTTCCAATCTTGAGTACCTTGTTCACTCTTTTTATTTGCTTTATGCACCATTATGTGTAGAGCTCTTAGTAGATTACTTTATTCATACGTTGTTGCCTAGTCAGGAATGCTCGATTAACTTTGCCGTTAGCTTTGTCAACCATTAGATGCCCTCGCAGTTATTGATGTCCACGGTAAACATATCAACTATGAACCTTACCCCTTGCATGGTTTCCCCATTTATTGTTTCCACTGTTAAGAGTTTAATAAGTGTCATGGAACACTATAGCTTCTTAATTGTTAGGCATCATGGCACGTTCTAATATATAGAATGTTAGGTGCATTCTATATATCTATATATATATAGATAGATAGATATATTAAATTCAAATTAATGTTTGGTCGTCACTAACAATTCTTTTCTCAAGGTGAATTACATGGGTTGGTCGGTTGGGAATAGGTTTCATTGGACTGATTTGGAGTTTGAGCAAAACTTCTTAAAGAAGATATGAGGTGAAAGAAACAGGCATGATATTGATTTTGAATTTGATGTTACTCAACTTGTAAAGAGTTGAACTTGATGTTAGACAGGAGTTTCATAATAGTACTTCTTACATCCAAAGGATTGGAAGTATCACGTTGGACCAAGGTCAAATAGGGAGGAACTCTCTTAAGAGAATTAAAATGAATTAAATTGTACAATTTATTTGTACTTTAGTTTCCCGCTTTCAAACAAGGTTTGAGTTTGGAGTGATTGTACTTTTCCCAATTAGTATAATAAAGTAACAAGCAAGACCCATTCCATGGTTAGTCGATTACTATAATAGTTTATTTTAATTTTTATTTATAGAGTAATAAGTCGTGAGGTCGGCTTCTCTGCAACTAGCAACTACAGAAAGATAAAGGCAATTGCAAGCAGTCATTGGCTTTAGGAACTTGGGAGGATATGTGTGTGTGTGTGTTCATTGAAGGCACTGCTCACATTGATTCCAACCATCATCTTCAACAATTTCTGCTACTTCTCCTTTAATTTCATGTTCCCTTTACCCAAATTTATTTTTCTGATTCTACAAATCCTTCTTGCATTCTTTCCAACATTTTCATGGAACTTCTCTCTGGATCCATTTTTTTCAGGCTTGAGAAGCTGGGATTCCTATCACTGGATTTGTTCAATCCTACCAGATGATGAATACTGCAACAAAGCCAAGTCAAAGGAACATAATATCCAATGTCTTTCGCCAGGCTGCTGCTGCTGCAGGTCTCACTTGTTCGGGATATTGGTTTTGCTACACTAGAAGCACGTTAAGAAACAATAATCAATAATGATAGTTCATTCTCCATGTTTAGAAATGTAGGTTGCAAAGATATTTGGTACTGTACTGTTAAATTTACAGGGTATCTGGATAGGATGATAATGCACAAATGACATTCATTATATTAATTTTTTAGGTGTTTTTGAATAATTTACATCAAAATTATGAAACCTAGTTAAAGGATTGATGCACACTCTTGACCAAGTCACATAAGTTGATAATCAGTAAAAATAGAAAAAAAAATATGTTTAGGATTTTAATATCCCTATAAATTAACTGTGGATTGGAATGGTTATTTTGTTGGGTTTTGCTGTTCTTTCTAATTAACATACTTTTTCATTGTCATTTTTTTTAGTTTTCGCTCACTTTTCAGCTTTTGTTTTCATCGGTCAGTCATATTTTGGTATAAATGTATATAATAATAATAATAATAATTGAATATTCATATGCAAACAAGTAACGTGGTTGTATGCCTCTCCTCTATTTTTATACTCAATCATCAACGGTGTTTCTCTAATTATAGCATCAATATCAATGCCTTCGATTCATATTATGCTAGCTTTTACTCTCATTTTTTTAATGTTTTAATATCAAAATTTAAGAAACATATTTTCATTGATAATTTTTTTTTTAAAATACCCTACACCATATTATCGAACACCCGTACGATCCTCTTTTGCAAGAGAAACTGCATTTTGATTTATAATTAAAAAAAAGTTGAACGATTATTCACCGTATCTCTAGACATAGTTCACTGTAACAATATAATTAATATTGTCCCTTCAGTTTATAAAATTTAAATTATTGAATTTGGAGTCTTTGTGTTCTTTTTCTTTTTCTATTAAACAAGAAAACTACGTTTTTTCCCTTGAAATCAGTCAAAAAAAACCATTAATTGGGCAAGGGTGTTATACACATTTTATTTTTTTATAAACAATAAAATAACTCCTTTTCCTTTGGATGACATAAAAAATTAGAGTTGCCAACAAGGGTATTGTCATAACCCAATTTTGGGTCATTCCCCAAAACCGCCCGAAAATAATAAAAAAATAAAATAAAAGGGGCTGGTGTCGATAGGAAAATCAAGGTGAAACGTTGGATGTTTTCGAGAGTTCGATCGTACCTTTTTTTGTGCCCAATATGAAGGAAATCGCAGATTCAAGGCTAAAGTGATTTATTATCGGATAAATCTGCGTAAAAATTAAGTCGACAGATATGATTATATTTTTATGGGTCAATTTGATTTAATCGTTGGTTGATTTAAAAGTGTAATTATGTTTGAGAATTAATTTAGGGTCCAATCGAAAGATTTAATTAAGTGCAAGGGCTTGATTATATTTTAAATTGGCCAAATTAATTTTATTAAGGGCTTAATCAATGAGAAATCAACTTCTTCAATTTAATTCGGTTTCAATTGATGAGATTGGAATTTTTGGAGATCGAGTTTGAATTTTTCCAAGTCAATTATGCGAAATCGGGGGCCGAATTGAATAAATTGATAGTTTAATGGTCTATTGAGGGTTAAATCGTGAAAATTAGAAACCAAGGACTAGAATAAAAAGGGTCGCACAAGCTATGGTGGATATTGAAATTCTGACGGGGTATAATTGCACAAAATCATATATTTAAACCCAAATGGAGGTGCAATTAGAACAATTACAAATTGAGGGACCAAACTACAATTATACCTCCCAAGAGCATGCAGCGCACGCCATCTCTTGCACTGCCGCCGACAAGCCCCCCCGCATGCCACCAACAACTATATTTTCAAGCATGCTACCGCAGGAGGTGACCCACCGTTGCAACGGCTACCTCTTGTGGCTATAAATACAGCAGCCATGCACTACCAAGAGAGGGGAGAAGAAAAATTCAAAAAAGGAGAGTTGAACGAACGTGACAGAGCCAAATTCATGTAAGAAAAGAGGAGAGGAGACAGACAGAGAAAAAAGAAAAGAGAGTCAGAGATATTGGAGCAGAGAGGAAAAGAAAAACAAAACAGAGGAGATTTAGCACGCAGAAAGAAGAAAAAACAGAGGAGATCAGTATAGAAAATTTACACAAAAAAAAGTCAAGCAATTTTCTTCAACCAGCCCCGGCATCACCATTTTTTTTCCTTTTCTTTTTTTCTCTTCTCTCTCGGTCGGTCGACCGTTTCTCTCTCTAAAACCAGAGGAGCCGCTCTCTCTCTCTCTCCCTCTCGGTTCAGCAATTTTGGCCACCAGTTTCAGCCACCAAGAGTCGCTTTTTCATCACCAAAAGCCATCCCTCATCCCCAGCATCCCAGTCACCATCTCAGGCGAAGGCAGAAGCAAGTCCACCGTTGTAGCAAGCACAGCTCGTCACTTTCCGGCGTCCATTCCGGCCACCATTTCCGACACCACCATGACCATAAGAACCACCTCGACCTCCTCTACCCAACGGTATTAACAGGTACGCCGTTTGTCATACTCAAAAATCTGCCATTTTTACTATTCATCTTCTTCGTTGCATGCACGGGAGTGAAATTAATTCACTCCCCGCAGGCCAGTCGGGCCAAGCACAACCCAACAAAAAACTAGGCTCCAGCCCGCCTAGTCAGAACTTAAGTGGGCCAAAGCCAGTCCCATGGGAGAGGTCGTGCACTGACCGAGTAGGCGAAGTGGCAGGTCAGCCCACTGAGGCTAGCCATCCAACTCACCAAATAAAAAAATAAAAAATATATCAAAAAATATAAAATTTGCATAAAAATATTTTTATTAAAGACAAAAAATATGTTGTTTTCTTGCATACGGCCAATACACTAGCATATTTTAAAAATTATTTTTCTTTCAAAAAATATATATTATTCTGGAGTTTGAAGAGAAAATGTGTTTTTGCATGGATTTCACAAAGAAAAATCATTTCTTACATTTTGAGATTTTACAACGTGTTTGTAAAAATCCAAAGGGTATTGGCCAATATTTCAAAAATATTAAAATCTTATTTTGGGAATTTATTATTCACTATCGGTGTTTGGATAAATAAATCCTAAGGGGTCAATATCCAAAATATTCGGCGTGGATAGTATGCTATTATTCATTGTTGGTGTTTGGATAAATAAATCATAAAGGGTTAATATCTAAAATATTCGGTGGGGATAATACACCATCATCATTTCACCAACATATTCTTTGAAAGATCAAAACCATAGCAAATCATAAGCCAACCAAAACGTCAAGCAACTTACCTTAGGTAGGGCGTATTAGGAGTGCTAAAACTTCCTTTTACGCAACCAGTCCCTTACCTTAGAATCTCTGAAAGACCAGTTTTAGGTTTCCTGGTAACCATAATACTAGGTGGTGACTCCCTTTTCCACAAAAATAAAGATAAGAACCCGACATTGGATTCCCCCGATCATGGCAAGAGTCGTCGCGATTGTAGGACCTCATTGTTGTTCACGCGGATTAAGGCAACTATACAATAATTATAGCAATTCTAAAATCAATTACTTTAAAGTAAAGAGATAAGAGAGAGAAATTGCTAACTCGGTTTTTAACGTGGTTCGGCAATCCTACATCCACGACTCAAGTACCAACCCATACTTGAGTATTGTATTCTCTTACTAGTCCACGTAACAAGATTACAATTTCCGCTTGATGAATCCACACCAAGACTTTTACACCATTTGAAGATATGCCCTCTTCAAGATTTCCTTTTTCCCACTTGAAGATGTACCCTCTTCAAGATTTTTCCTTGGTGATGTTCCCTCACCAATACCAAGAGTTTTATACTCAACTCTCAAGAGTTTCACAATGGTTGTTTTTGTAAAACAACGATACACTCTTAATAGTGTAGATATTACAAATGAAGATCTATGATCTCTTTATCTCACTTAATAGCACTTAGAATATTTGAAGGTGTTTAAGTGTAGTGAGAATGAGAAATACTCTTTGTGTTAGGATATGAAGATTTAAACACAAATATGAGTATTAATGAGGATTGATGATATGAAGGTATTTAAGCACTACTTATTGCCTCACTATAAGATATGAAAGTTGTGTATACTTAGTTTTGCAATTAAGAGGCCTATTTATAAATTTCTAAAAGAAACTAGCCGTTTGAAACTAGCCGTTTATAGCCGTTTGAATGCAACTGTCATATCAAGTGGTCGACCGGTTCACAACGAATACCCCAAAGCGGTCGACCGGTTCAGCTCAAAAGGCAATTTGTCTTCCAAGCGGTCGACCAGTTCACTTGGTAACCCAAGCGGTCGACCGGTTCATGCAGAAACTATATCTTGACAAATTATCTTTTCTTAATTTCTTGAACCGATTGATTATGACTTAAACCTCTAATCATCAAACCCTTTTAATGCATGCAATGTGAAGTGTGTGAGTTCATTTTAATTTGTGCTATCAAGTTAGAAATAGAGATTTACATAAAGCACTAAAATGAACACTTATTCTAAGTCTTCACTTCCTTGCATCTTGGACTTCCTGGAGTGATTTCTTCGTGTACTCCATTATGCTTGTTGATGTATTCTTTGTATAATACCTGTTTATAGCTTAATCTCATCCAAGCATATTATTAGTCCATTTTCTTTTTATTGTTATCATCAAAATATATAAAGCATACAAAGTATGACATTATATGTCAACAATCTCTCCCTTTTTGATGATGACAATAAACAAAAATACTTAGATAAAAAATAGAGTCTCCCCCTATATTTTGTAATGCTATATATAAGAGGCATTAAACATTTTTAGCAATTTAATCTAAGTAAAAATATCATATGCAATTTCAAGAAAATTCATTTTTCTCCCCCTAAATATTTGCATATAAAGTTTTTATATTCTCATATTTTTCTCCCCCATTATTGATGCATTTGATATTTTCATCATATTCTCTCCCCGTTTGGCATCAACAAAAAGAAAAATTACATTTTAGATAAATAAAAACATAATATTTAATAACAACATATATCCAAAATGAAAAGCATAAATACAATAAAATGAGATGCAATATACAGAGTCTCTAAGGAGGATGAGAACTTACATACCTTAGCCCCTTTGGTGGCTTAAAGGATTTACTTACCAACTCTTGTTGATTGCTTGAGCTTGGTTGGTCCTTCTTGGTTAGGGCTGGTTTCTCATTTTCGATTGTCATGAAGCACATGTTAGCCACATGTTCTTCATCATCACTAGAGCTTGAGTCCGAGTCATCGCTCCATGTTCCTTTCAAAGCTTTCTTTTGAAAGTGATTTTTCTTCTTCATTTGAAGAAGGGGACAATTGGTTTTGATATGTCCCAACTTGTTGCATTTGTAGCATCTCGGAGTTTCTTTACTTGATTCTCCCTCCTTTTTGTAGTTTGAGAACTTTCTCTTGTCATTTTTCTTTCTACGAAAGTTTCAAAACTGTTTTGTGATTGATGCTACATCTTCTTCAAGATCGTCGTTATTGTCTTCATCATCATCATTATCCTCGCTTTCAATTTGATGAGTAGTTTTAAATGCCAAGTTTTTCTTTGGCCTTTCTTTTTGATCTTGATTATCCATAGATATCTCGTGAGTCATTAGAGAACCGATAAGCTCCTCTAATGGTAATTTTGTGAGATCTTTAGCTTCTCGTATTGCTGTCACTTTAGCTTCCCAAGCTTTTGGTAGAGATTTAAGAATCTTACTTACAATATCTGCATTTGTGTAAGTTCTACCAAGAGCATGTAAACTATTTGTAATACTAGTCATACGAGTAAACATACTAGTTATGGATTCATATTGCAACATTTTAAATAACTCATATTGATGAACTAACATATCAATTTTTGATTCTTTTACTTGATTAGTTCCTTCGTGAGTTACTTCTAAAGCATGCCATATATCCCTAGCATTTTTACAAGAAGATATTCTATTAAATTCACTTCTATTTAATGCACAATATAAAGTATTCATTGTTCTAGCATCTATAGAAAGTAATCTTTTATCTAGGTCAGTATATTCTATTATGCTTTTTGGAATCTCAATACCATTTACAGTTTTAAGTGGTCTATGAGGTCCATTTTCAATAGAAAGCCATAAATCGAAATCTATAGATTGAAGATATATTGACATTCTAGCTTTCCAATAGGCATAGTCATCACCATCAAAAAATGGTGGTCTAGATGTTGAAGCACCTTCATTTCGGAGATTATTGCATCTAGTTGCCATTCTACTCAAAGTCTAAGCAAACTTAATAAATGAGAACTAAGCTCTAAAACCAATTGTAGGACCTCAGGCGCTACCAACTCTTCTAAAACCAATTGGTGATAGAAGAGGCGCATACCCTAGCCTTATACCGCATTCAGCATGCAAGCGCCCATGACATTCGATTGTGACTTGGCCCACCCGGCCTCCGCCATGGGACAATCTATGCACACATGGCCAACAGCGATGTCGCGCTCTCGTGATGGGGTGCGACAGGTATTGTTGGTTTTTTCATTTTTACGAACGATGAAAACACTGATTTGCCCTCGGGAAAGACAAAAAGAAAGAGTTGGCTTGTCTACCTGACACGCCAACAGTTTTCTTTCATTCACGTCATACTAGCGACGCGCGAAGCGTCATGCGATGGCTAAAAATATTCATCTGCCATCTCACGAATGCATC
Organism: Salix exigua; assembly: GCA_032356905.1. NCBI lineage: Eukaryota > Viridiplantae > Streptophyta > Magnoliopsida > Malpighiales > Salicaceae > Salix > Salix exigua. The sequence goes on from CM063600.1 coordinate 9,357,809, forward strand.
ATCATGGTCTCTTTACCATGGTAGGGTGAATATCGATTCATGGTGGTTGGAAAAATGTCGATGACCGATTGCTTTTCTCCTTTTCTCTCTTCTGGAACCGAAAATGCATACAAGTCCTCTTTGTTTAAGATTTGTGTATTTTAATCCTTGGTCTTTTGATTTTTTTTTTCATCCTGATTTCTTCTATAGAAGTTTTGATTTGCTTCAATTATGTCTTTCAATTAAAATTGATTATATATTTTTGTTTTCATTTCAACAATTATGTCTTTCAATAATGTTTTCGGTTCTTCTAAAGTAGTCCCTATTTTTTGTTCATATTTATGTGTTTATACTCTTAGTTTTAGTTTTTTATTTTTATTATTTTCTCTTTATTGAGATTTTATTTTTATTCAATTTAGTCTTTAAATTTTAATTTAGTTGGAATCACCAAGTAGAATAAATACCAATCTCTCTATATCGTGGCTAGAATGTGCTCCGGGCAACATACTCCTTTATTATTTCTACCAGTTCGAACTGAGTATGTTTGATGAATCAATTTTCCTGCCAAAACTATTCCCGTTATTAAAATATCAACTTAAAAAAATTACAAAGTGAAAAAAGAAATATTGTTTACAATTTATTTAATCACAACATTCTACAAACAACTCAAAGCCACAACCAGTAATCAATAACAAACCACACAATCTTCAACACCTACTGTGGCTGCATATCCATTAAGAAATTGGATATTCAACATTGGACATAACACGGTCGTCTCTGCACTCTACAAATTGGAAGATTTTACTTCACAAGTGCACTTCCCAGATCTCTTCTTCCTCTTTTCACATGATAAAGCCAATCCAATTCGTTGTAGCAAATCTAGAAGAAAGGGTTGTTCAGATTGCGGCTTTCCATGACTAGACCTCAAAGTTGATGCGCCACCCCTCCCTCTTCCTCTTCCTCTTCCTCTACCCACAACAGTTGACGGGGGTGGAGCAAGTTTTGGTGCAGTCTGCTCATTCTTGCTGGAACCAAATATGGATGCAAAATCTGTTGACTTTGTATTGTTATAAGAACCCAAAGTTGATGTATTGTGGTTCTGTTTCAAGAAATGGATAGAAGTGCCTTGAGTTGGTTTCAATGGATCATCTGAACTTTTATTGTTGAAGGCCCAGCTGATATCTCCCTTGTTCTGCAAATTCATAATGTTGGGTGTGTTCGTGATCATATTTGAGCTGTAACTATTTGGTTGTGGTCCTGTTGTGCCATTGTTAGAAGCTACAGAACCACTAGAAGTGTTGGAAGTTAAGTCGCTGAGCTGGATTAACAAATAATTGCAGAAGAATTAATGAAGGTGCTTGACAGCTAAAGAGGAAAAAGCAACAACATTTGATTGATGATGTAAAGCATGTGATAGTTAGTTAGCTTTCTGTTATTGTGTAACTAACTAAAGAAGAGAAAACGAAATTGAATTCTGTTGTAAACATGACAGTTGTAAACATGCATAAAGTGTGCTTTGCCTCAAGTACATAAGAGGTATAAGATCAAACAGCTGGTAAGCAATTAATAAGAAAACGAAATACCTTCTTCTGAAAAATCATCTCTTCTCTCAATTCTCTGAAAAAATAACTTCTTCTGCTCCTCAAAATCTAACAAACACAACCTGCAAAATCAACAACAAACACAAATTAAGAAATTCAACATGGTATCAGAGCAAGCATGATCAACAAGGAAGGGATGAAAAACAAACTTTGATTCATAACAAACTGTGACTGAAAAAAAGGAAATATAGTGACAAGTGGAGAGACCTTCGAACACCACAATTTAATGGTGAAAATTATGATTTTTGGTCAGTAAAGATGGAGACAATCCTCATAGCATATGATTTATGGGATGTGGTTGAGTATGGTATGGAAATAGACACAAAGACAGAAGAACTCCTCGCAAATTGAATATGGGGTCAGTGAATTGCAGAGTTTAAATGGCCAAGAAAAAATCAGATGAATTTATTATATTTTACATGCTCTCCTAGGTGGACCCACCCTTCTCAACCTGCATGTGCTTTGACAAGAACCAACAGAAGTAGAAGTGGTTGCATCAGCAGTACCAGAGACTCTGCTATGGTGAGAACCATGGGGAGAATCATTGGTTGCATGACCATATTCCTAAGTTCAGCACATAATTAAGGGTGGAAGCACCTGCATGAAAATATTCCTTAGTGAACTCGGATACTTGTACGCATGCAGGTAAGAAATATATAGCGATGTTCATATAAAACTGTAAGTGGTTAAAAAATTTCCATGGGCTTCAAAAGTAATGTTTATACCATAGTTGTCAATACCGTTCCGGTTTTTCGATTGGAACGGAACGTTCCAGTTTCAGAGCGTTCCGGCATGCCGTTTCGGTGTCGTACTGTTCATATATAATTAATTATATATATATATATATATGAAAAAAAATAAAATATTAATTTAATAAGCATAATTAAATTTTGAATTCTTTTTTATTTAAAATATTTTGGTGCTTTTAAATTATTTTGATGTATAGATGTCAAAAATATTTTTTTTTTTTAAAAAAATAGATTTTGAACCCAGAATGGCACGCCTGGAACGGAACCGAGACGTTCCGGCCAGAATTTGGCTGGAATTTCCGGAACGGACTGGAATTAAAACCGGGACAAAAACGATGTCGTTTTGTCCCAGTTTTATGAACGGAACGGAACGGAACGAAATTTACAACACTGGTTTATACTGAACATATAGCTAAGGAATCCCACTAGAAAATTAAACAAGAGAAAATATGAGTGGATAAAGAAGAATATGACATTTTATCGAAACACGTGTTGCGCCGGGCTTTTTATATGTAGCAAACTGATTAATTATGTGGTAAGCAAAGAATTTTTTAGTTGATAGATACAGAATTGTAAATCTTAAATCATGTTATAATTTTTTTTATGTGTTGAATTAGTTTTTATTGTTATAAGCATAAATACTCCAATAATAATTCATTTGCGAAATTTCAAAATTATAAGTGATAAAATTTATGAAAGATTAGTGAATTGTAATTTGAGTATTGCAAGACCATAATTGATTAATTGTTTAGTGTGTACTAATTGTTTTTATGGTTATTTAATTGGCTGATGTAAATTTGTGATCAATAAAATAAATGAAGGATGATTTTTTATTGTCTTGAATTGAATGTGTTGATGTTGATGGTTAATTTTTTTTAACAGTTGGTAAGCATTTAACTGGTTTATAGCATTGATTTGGTTGGTTAAATTATTGTGGGTTCGAAAAGGTTGTTTGATAGTGTAAATTTTTTCTGTCAGTTATCAACATTAGGGATTCATGAGGAGAGACTGGGAGAATAATGGCTTGGTGGCCGAAATTAAAAAAATGAGAGAATGGTGAATGGATTGTTGATACAATGGAACCGTTGTTCGCGAAGAGAGATTTCATTCATGATAAAGAGGTGTGGCATTTTCGGTTTAGATCATTAGTTTAATGGGGAAAAAAATTATTGATGATAAATAGGTGTAATAACTTTTGGAAAGGAAAATTATGTGATTGTCTTATTTGCGACTCTCGAAGAGTAGTTGAGGTAGGAATTTTTATTTTGTATGTACATGTTATCTCTATTTAAAGGATCACCATAAATATGCATGAATAACCACTATATCAAAAACTGAAAGGCAATCAAAGTATGAATCAAAGGAAAAAATTGAAGCAAAAACTGAAAACAATAACATAAGCCATAATGATTATCATTTGCAGAAAGTAATTTATGACAATTGAAGCAATGCCAAAGACAAAAAAAAGCAACATAAATGGTGATTGAAAGCAAAAAATTAATCACAATTAAAGCAACAAAAACGCAGCAGCAACAAACTAAAATGGTACAACAATTGAACAAATGAGCAATCCAATAGGCAAGAAGAAAGAAACACATATAATAATTTGTAAAGGCAGTTACCCAAACCTAAATTTAAATTTCAAAGTTAAAAAGCAGAACTATCCCATATCAACATAAATTGTTCCAAATTTTTTTTTTTGCTTTGTTTTGCATTTTTTGTTCCCTTGTTTTAATCTCATATTTGACTAAGAATTCAAACATAATTGCCTTTGAATTAAAAATGCAAAAAATAATATATTGTCATCTACAATGTTTTGTGTATATATAAGAACATCAACTCAATAATAAAATACTGCAAGCGTTTTAAATTTTAGTTGGGGATAGTTTAATCTGCTCAAGAACTATAACACAGATTCGATAAATCATCTCACTTTCAATGAAATGAAGGTGAATTGGAAACCATGTTTTTGCAGTTGTTAACCTACACGTAAATTTTAATTATATGAGCAATGATCTCTAAATGTAATAGCAGGAGACAGAATTCGCACACTATGGCAGTGGTAAACTTCTTCTTTTCGTTCTCCTAAGTTACTGTTTTATTTCAACGGACCTTGTTTTTTTCGCAGGAACTCTCTATATGGCCAACCTCCATAAATTATAATTTTTCATGGCCCTAAAAAAAACGAAGAGCTAACCGCTGAAACATGTCAATGTTGACATTAAATGTACAGCTAAGAAATGCATGCAAAAACAATTAAAAAATTGCAATTACCAATCACAGCAGAACTAATAATCAGCCAACGGATAAAGCCACCAGAAACCAAAATAGAGCAGCTAAAAACTGCAGAATGAAAAATTAGGTGCTAATTAACAGCTTTTTCAACAATCAATGGGCCATGAAATTGACCGATAAAATTCAAGCAAACCATGTAAGTTGAAGAGAAAACAGAGACATACATAAATTACACCGCGTCCACAGTGAATAAACAGAGATAAACATCGCGCCCACAGTGAATATGTGAGTGTGTGCAAAGTGGCCGAACAGTCTTTCCTGTTTTTGTTTTTTGTTATTGTTAATAAAATTAATTTGTATAATTATATTAAATATAAATGTAGATTTCTTATAAATTTAAAACTTTTATTGATATATAAACGGTATTTTTTTGAAAAGATAGAGGTAAATTAAAAATAAAAACTAAATTATATGATGTTAAATGTAATTTCCTTAATAAAAGAAAATTTTGAAAAGATAGAGGAAAATTAAAAATAAAAACAAAAATCAAGAATTGGAAAGAACAATCTTCATCCATCTCCAGACGTGAAAAGAAACTGAGAAAAAAGTAAAGATATACGTAGTGAATTGGAATACAGATGATGTTTTGTCCTGAATCTTGACTTTTGTCTTTATCATCTACCTAACCTAGTGAAAATATCGTCATTTCAAATTTTCAAATGCTCCTTTATTATGCTTGTGTGAAAAATGAGAAGAAGATGTGCACCCCATTCAAATCAAAACTGGACAGCTCTTCAACCCCACAACTAGCGGCACCCTCTGTTCTAACCGAGCTATGAGAGGCAGCGAACAGGTGTGTATGAAGTATTTTCAACTGAAATGAAAGTTAACAGGATTGCAATTGAAGAGATGATTAAAATGAAATCAAAATAGGAAACGGGGATTGGCACGGGGATTGTTTGAAAAACACAGCAAATCTTCAATCAACGGAGAGCGAGCTCTGTTTCTGAGGTGGCGAGATTGAAGATAGAAGTAGGACACGCTGCGCCTAATTTGAAATCTTCAAAAGGCAGCGAATGGTTGTAAATTGGAACTCACGCAGCTTTAATGTGTGTTTTTGCTTGGAATTGTAATCCACGCGAAGTTTAATACTTGCATCATTGAGCCTCAAAAGCAGCGTTTATTAGAGAAATCAAATTAAAAAGAGAGACGCTGCACATGATTTTAAAGGCAGCGCATGACTTCAAATTGCAACCCACGCAGCTTCAACATTTGTTTTTGCCTGAATGTGTAATCTACGTGAGGTTTAATTTATGCATTACTTAGCCTCAAAAGCAGCGTTTATTGGAGAAATAAATTCAAAAAGAAAGAAAGAAAAAATCGGTGGACGATGCAGCTGCGACGCACGGGCGATAAACATCGCGTCCATAGTGAATATGTAAGTGTGTGCACAGTGGCCGAACAGTTTTTCCCGTTTTGTTTTAGTTATTTGTTAATTCATGGCAATCAGTAGACAGTTCAAGGCCACGTGGACGAATGTGGAAAATAAAATTATGGGTAATATTACATATTAAAAAAAAAAAATTAACAATTGATATGTTACTTTGTAACGACGATATATAAATTTATACGATATTTTAAGTCTTCTGCACTTTTTTTTTTTGATTTTTTAGAGATAGACAATACTTTTTAAGTTGTTTGTTTTTTATTTTAAAAATATTTTTCAAAAAATAAAAAAGAATTATTATATTTGACTTCAAATTAAATGTTTTTAATATTTTTAAAATTATTTGATGCAGTAATGTTTTTTTTTTATCAAAAGTAAGAATATATTAAGATCAGAAAAAACAGGCCACAAAAGTAACAGACCAAAAAGAGGGAAACTAGACCCTAAAACCAAAAATAAAACATAAAACGGGAACATGCTCACGAGAAAAACACAAAATAAAAAAGCCACAAAGCAAAACAAAAGAAAAGAAAACAAGACAAAGTTAAAAGCCAAGCCTAGACAAGCTTATCAGCACCCGACAATCCCCTAATTGGAACTGCTCTATCCTGAGTGAGAAGCCAAAAACAATAGGACAAAACTCACAAGAACATAGCCAAGGGGCACCCAACCATCCATGCATACACTACTCTACTTGCAGCTGCAAAAAGATAACCACTGCATGCCCCATGTGAAACCAGCCAAGAAACAAGCACGCTGGAAAAATCAGATCCATTTAGCAAGCAACACTGTAGGCAAAGTGATTATTTTCATGGAAGTACAATATTGTGTAAAACATAATCTGGAATTTCCTGAAAATAGCTTCAACTGGTTTCCCAGTATTTGTGAAAATATGTTTGTTCCTTTCCTCCCAAATCAAGTACACAAGAACAGCAAGAGAAACTCTTCTCATTCTCGGCTGCAAGCCTTTTTTTGTTGTTAAGGAGAACCCGGGTGGCTCTACTAAGGGAAAGCATGGAGTTATGAATCTTAAGCTAGTGTTTGGCCTTTCTCCAAAGCGAGGATGACCAGTCGCAGGTGAAGAAAAGATGATCATGAGATTCATCAGCGTTCTGACACAAAGGGCAAATAGGATCAGAGGAGAGAAAATGAAGACGATCTCTGGTTCGCAGCTTCCCCAACATTGCCAGCCATAGGGAAAAACTATGCCTTGGAAGAGACCATTGCTCCCAGACTACATTTGCCAACTGAATTGGAGCAGCTTTTAATCTGAAAAAATCATACGCATTGGATGCAAAAGAAAGAGGACCCGAGTGCCAAGCCGATAGCATTTGCTGCACTAGAGCAATAGCACCACCACATAGGTCGATCATTTTGTTACGAATAGAGAGAATGGATTTCCACAGAGGGGAATCAGTTTTCTTGGCATTCAAGGACCAGATGGATGTTCGCGAAGTGTAAAAGTGATCTACCCATCGAATCCAAAGGGAATTGATTGTGCATCAAAAGTATTGTTAAATCTCTTATTTTACATATGTATTTATTATTTTTATTTGGGATTTTATAATAATTGATGTGCTTTTTAGTAATGAATTTCTTTTAATGTTTCGACAAGTTTTTGAGCTTAAATGAATTATTTCAGGAAATTTAAATGTCGAAATTTGGAAGAAAGAATTGGAGGAGAAATCTATGGAAAGCTGGAGGAAAGATTGTTACTTTATCTTAGGTCAAAAAGAAGAAAGATTCACCTAAAAATGAGGAAGAAAATCGGACACAAAAAATCTTCTACAAGTTGCCGAAATAATAAGTTTTTCAGAACACCTTTCGGAGTTTCAGTCATAACTTTTGACTTAGAGATCCAAATTGTATGGTTTGTGATGTTTGGGAAAGCTAACAGAAAGGCCTACAACTATGTGTCTAATAGCTGTCTCCAGAAAACGCTTTTAAAATGGGGTAAAGTGCAGTACAAAGTTGGCATCAAATCAGGCACAAGAATATGCTCCAAGTTGCCAACATAATAAGTTTTCTAGAACACCTTTCGGCGTGTCGGTCATATCTTTTACCTCAGATATCCAAATTATATGTTTTTTAATGTTCTGGAAAGCTAACAGAAAGGGATATAAATATGTGTCTAATAGCCTTCTCCACAAATCGCTCAGAAATAGGGTTAAATTGCAGTCCATGTTAGCTTCAAATCTGTCTTGCAATATTTTCCGAGATTGTGTTTTGTTCTTCTTGTTTTAGATTTCAGTTTTATTTTAGTTGTAAAACTTATTATTCCAATTTGATTCAGGTTATTTCATGTTTATTAAAGTGTTTTTATATATAATTATGGTTGGCTAATCTCTTTCTTGGATCCAAATCAAGGATGATGGTGATTGAGGTGAGTTCTTTAAGATATTAATGAATCCTAATGTCTATCTTCACTTTTTCTTCATGAATGTTTTGTTATTGCAAAGAAATTTTAGAAATCATCTAAGTAATGTTATAATCTTGAATTTTTATGAACAAAACTTAGTTTTGGTATAGAGATTGCTTGATTCAATGTCTTACTTAATATGAAAACACTCGTTTATTCTTAAGCAATAATCATCTTCATGTTTTAGATCTTCATTGTAATATCTTCCGATCTAATATCACCATCGTTGATATTAGGTTGAGTTATCTTATATATGTTGAAGGATTCACCAATACATCACCATCAAAATTGATTTGGAACCAAGACTTACCTTTTCTTATCATTTAAATCTAATTACTCTCTTTTATCTTAGAAAACAAATTCATTCATCATTCTCCTAAAATATTTTTGTTGTTACCTAGCTTAATTTATAAATCTAGCTCTCTGTGGATATGACCTCGATCTTACCGAGTTAATTGCTACATCGCACACTCATGCACTTGTGAGTTAAAACAAGCCGATCATAAATAGCGGTCAAGCAATTTTGGCGCCGTTGCCGAGGAGCTAGCAAGCAAAGGTAACAAATTCAGTTTTGATTATTGAAAAAAAAATATACAAAAAAACCCAAATGGCTGGTCTTACCGCCTAAAAAAAAGTAAAAAAAAAAATTGACCTCAGCCTTTTGGATATTGGACTGTGGACGGATATTGGACTGTGGACTGGACTACTAATTGTTGGATTATGGCTGGTTCAATCGCCTCTTGTTTATTTTATTTTATTTTGTTATGCTTTTTTTATCTAATATTTATTGTTTTAAGTTCTTGGCCGGTATTACCGCCTTTTTATTCATGCTTTTTACAATTATCTTTTAATGTTTATTGTTGTTAATATTGCTTATTAGTTAGAGTGTGTATTTCCTAATTTGTTGTATTTTTTTTAGCTATTACTTTATCTTTTATGTTTCATTTACTTTTATTTGCAATCTTGTTTTTCTTTCTCTTTTCCTCTCATATTCATATAACTATTATATTATATTCCATCATGGCTAATGTTGAAGATATAGAGGGTGAAGGGAGTGTTCAAGGTAATGGACCTCCACAATTCAATGATCAACCTAATTTCCGAACCTTTCGAGAGTATCTTCACCCGGCAAGACAAAGTACACCTTCGTGTACTATATTGCCTCTTAACCAACAAGCTTTCAATTTGAAACCGGGCATGATTCAACTTCTTCCCACATTTCATGGTATGGATTCTGAAAATCCATACATACACATTAAGGAGTTTGAAGAGGTATGCAATACCTTTATTGATAGAACATGCACGGAGGAAACCATTCGGCTTAAATTGTTCCCATTCTCTCTAAAGGATAAAGCCAAGCTTTGGCTAAACTCCCTGCGTCCTAGGTCTATAGGTACATGGAGGGAAATGCAAGCTGAATTTTTGAAAAAAATACTTCCCCACTCATAGGACAGCAGCCTTACAACGTCAAATGATGAATTTTTCTTGTAGTCCAAATGAGTCATTTCACCAAGCTTGGGAAAAGTTTAAAGACTTGTTGAATGCTTGTCCCCACCATGGTTTTGAGATGTGGAGGTTAGTGAGTTTCTTCTATGACTCTCTTACCGCAGATTTTAAAAAGCTAGTGTCAACCATGTGTAATGGTGAGTTTTATGACAAAGAACCAAGTGAAGCCTTTGATTTTTTTGATCAATTAGTTGAAAACACAAAGGAATGGGAAACTTCTCTCCCACTTCAAGTTGAATCTAGAAACACTGTTTCTCATTCAAATGGGAGGTTCCAATTGAAAGAGACTGATGACCTTAATGCTAGATTAGCCTCATTGGCTAGAAAAGTAGAGTCTCTTGAGATTAAAAAAGTGCATGTCATAAGTGAACAACAAGAGGAAAGTTGTATTGTTTGTGAGGGTAAAGGGCATAGGACAACTGAGTGCCCTACTATTCCAGCTTTCAAGGAGGTGTTATATGGCCAAACTTCTGATTCAAGTAATGTTAGAAAGTCATTTTCAAACCAAGTAGGCAATCCCTACTCTTATACTTATAATCCTTGATGGAGGAATCACCCAAATTTTGGATGGAGAAATGAGGGCTCTTCAGTACCTCAAACATTTCAACCTCCACCCCAACCATTTCATGCTCCCACACATAACACATACCAGCCCCCTCATAAGAGATCCCTAGAGGATACTCTTCAACAGTTCATGCAAACACAAGGAGGAATCAACAACCAAGTTAACAAATTTCAAGATCGGACCAATAGGACCTTAGATGACATTCAAGTCAACTAACCAAGTTGACTCAATCATTAAGCATTCAAGAGAAGGGAAAAATCCCAGCTCAACCAATGCCAAATCCTAGAGGTCAGATGCATATAAGTGAATCCTCACCCGGTGAATCCTCAAACCATGAACAAATCCAAGCCATCACCACCCTCAGAAGTGGAAAGATTATTGACAAAGCTATAGGTTTTGGGATTCCTAAAGGAATTGTGGAGGAGAAATCTAGGGAAAGTGAAGAAGGAATCAAAACACAAGTGACAAATGAGAGCTTGAGTGAGAAAGAAGGTGAGATAAATGAGAGAGAGAAGAGTGAGAAAGGAGATGATTCAACAAAAAATGGAGGCAAAGTGAGTGATTTAGAATTTGTTCCTAGACCACCATTTCCACAAAGGTTAGGAAAATCTAAACATGATCTTATGAACTCGGAAATCTATGAATTGTTCAAACAAGTAAAGGTAAACATTCCACTCCTTGATGCAATTAAACAAGTCCCATCTTATGCAAAGTTCCTTAAGGACTTATGCACAGTCAAAAGGAGATTGAATGTGAAAGAAAGAGCCTTTCTAACTGAACATGCTAGTGCCATCATCCAGTTTAAGACCCCTCCCAAATACAAAGATCCTGGTTGTCCCACCATTTCATGCATTATTGGAAGTCATAAGATAGATCAAGCTTTGTTGGATCTAGGAGCAAGTGTAAATTTAATACCCTACACTGTTTACAAACAATTAGGTCTAGGGGAAATCAAGCCTACTCGAATCACCCTTCAATTAGCTGATAGGTCAATCAAGATTCCTAGGGGTGTTGTTGAGGATGTATTGATCCAAGTAGATAAATTCTACTTTCCTGTTGATTTTGTAGTGTTAGACACCTCACCTGTTCAAGGTTCTAATGCTCCCATCCCAGTCATCTTAGGTAGACCTTTCCTAGCTACATCCAATGCTTTAATTAACTGTAGGAATGGGGTGATGAAATTGTCTTTTGGGAATATGACATTGGAGATGAATATTTTCAATATCTCCAAACAAATTGGTGAATATGAGGACATTAAAGAGGTAGATTTGATTCAAACTGCTTGTCAAGAACACTTGGAGAGAGAAGGGATAAAGGATCCATTAGAGAACTTTAATTCATGATGAAAGATTTTGTTCTTTGGAATATGGTGATGAGGAAGTAAGAGAACTCGAGACATATCTAGATCCAATGCCTATTATGTCAACGAGTAAATGGACTCCATTGGTTGAGCCTTTGATTTCAGCCCAAGTGAAAGTTGAGACATCCCTTGTTCAACCTTCTAAGCCAGAAAGGAAGCCTTTACCGAGTGATCTTAAGTATGCATTTCTAGGGGAAGATGAATCATATCCCATTGTAATTTCATCAAAACTCAGCATAGAGCAGGAACAAAAGCTTTTGAGAGTGGTGAGAAAACACAAGAAAGCAATTGGGTGGACAATTACTAACTTGAAAGGAATTAGCCCTCTTTTATGTACATATAGAATTTATCTTGAAAAAGAGGCTAAATCTGTGAGGCAAATGCAAAGACGATTGAACCCAACCATGAAGGAAGTAGTGAGAGGTGAAGTTCTTAAGCTACTTGATACAGGTATCATTTATCCCATTGCAAACTCAAAATGGGTTAGTCCAACCCAAGTTGTCCCTAAAAAATCTGGAGTCACGGTAGTGAAGAATGCAAATAATGAGCTAGTGCCAACTAGAATCCAAATTGGATGGCGTATGTGCATTGATTACCGTAAGTTGAACATGGTGACTAGGAAGGACCATTTTCCTCTTCCATTTTTAGACGAAGTGCTTGAAAGAGTAGCAGGAAGAGCTTTCTATTGTTTTTTTGATGGATACTTAGGTTACAACCAAATTGAGATTTCATTAGAAGACCAAGAAAAAACCACGTTCACTTGTCCTTTTGGTACCTATGCTTATAGAAGAATGCCCTTTGGCTTGTGTAATGCACCGACCACTTTTCAAAGGTGTATGATGAGTATCTTTAGTGACATGGTGGAATTTTTTTTGGAAGTTTTCATGGATGATTTTTCAGTTTATGGGGATTCTTATGAGTTGTGTCTAATGCATTTAGAAAAAGTTCTTGAAAGGTGTGAGGAGAGCAATCTTGTACTTAATTGGGAGAAATGTCATTTTATGGTGACACATGGCATTGTCTTAGGTCACATTGTCTCTTCAAAAGGGATAGAGGTAGATAAGTCAAAAGTTGAAGTCATTCAAAAATTACCTACCCCAGGATCGTGAAAGATGTGAGATCCTTTTAGGACATGTTGGTTTTTACCGAAGATTCATTCATTCATTCAATACCATTGCCAAACCATTGTGTAACTTGTTGTCACAAGATGCCCAATTTGATTGGACATCAAAATGTCAAGAAGCTTTTGAAAAGCTTAAAGGGTTGTTGACCACTACACCAATCATGCAAGCTCCTGATTGGTCTTTACCATTTGAATTGATGTGTGATGCTAGTGATTTTGCAATAGGTGCTGTTTTAGGGCAAAGAAAAGATAAGAAACCTCATGTAATTTATTATGCTAGCAAGACTTTGAATGATGCTCAATTGAATTACACTACAACTGAAAAAGAACTCTTAGCTGTGGTATTTGCTTTAGACAAGTTTCGGTCTTATTTGGTTGGATCTCTTGTTATTGTTTTCATCGATCATGCAAGCATTGAAATACTTGCTCACAAAACAAGATTCCAAGCCACGCTTGATGCGATGGATCCTCCTACTCCAAGAGTTTAACCTTGAAATTCGAGATAAAAGGGAGTAGAAAATGTAGTGGTGATCATTTATCCCATCTTTCAAGCTATGAGAACATAGTAGATGAATCTCCAATAAATGAACTCTTTGTTGATGAAAATTTATTTTTGCGAGTAATGTCTCCTACATTGGCTCTCCATGGTATGTTGACATAGCAAATTACCTAGCGACAAGTCAGATTCCTTCTCATTGGTCTAAACTTGACAAACATAAATTCTTGTGCAACGTGCGTACCTTTTTTTGGGATGACCCCTACCTATTTAAATATTGCCCTGACCAAATTGTTAGGCGGTGCATCCCTGATCATGAAATTCCAAGTGTCATTAATTTTTGTCATGCATTGGCCTGTGGTGGGCATTTCTCTTCCAAGAAAACCACTGCCAAGATCTTGTAGTGTGGTTTTTATTGGCCCACCATGTTTAAAGATGTCCATGCCTTCTGTGTTGCATGTGATCGATGCCAACGCTTAGGTAACCTCACTCGGCGTAACATGATGCCCCTTAACCCCATTCTTGTTTTGGAAATATTTGATTGTTGGGAGATTGATTTCATGGGACCTTTTCCAAGTTCATTTGGTTACCAATTCATCCTGGTTGCTGTTGATTATGTGTCTAAATGGGTGGAGGCCATTGCATCTCGAACCAATGACCATCGAGTTGTGGTCAAATTCTTGAAAGAACATATTTTCTCTCGTTTTGGCATGCCCAGGGCTATGATTAGTGATGGGGGAAAACATTTTTGTAACAAGCCTGTTGGGATTTTGATGAGAAAATATGGTGTGATTCACAAGGTCGAGTACCCTTATCACCCAAAGACTAATGGCCAAGCTGAGTTGGCAAATAGGGAAATCAAGAACATTTTAGAGAAAACAGTCAACCCAAACCGTAAAGATTGGTCCTTAAGACTAGTCGATGCTTTGTGGGCATATCGCACTGCTTATAAGACCTCTTTAGGAATGTCTCCTTATAGGCTAGTTTATGGAAAGCCTTGTCATCTCCCTGTTGAGATTGAGCACCGTGCATATTGGGCCATTCGGCAATTCAATGACAATGAAAATGAGATTGGAAAAAATAGAAAACTTCAATTGGATGAATTAGAGGAGTTGAGAAATGATGCATTCGAAAATGCAAAAATTTCAAAACATAAGATGAAAACTTTGCATGATAAACATATTCTTAGAAAATCCTTTCATGTTGGTCAAAAGGTTCTCTTGTATAATTCACGGTTACATCTTTTTCTGGGAAGTTGAGAACAAGATGGATTGGTCCATTTGTGATTAAATCCATCTCCGAGCATGGTGCTCTGTTGAGGTAGAAAATCATAAGAATGGAAATGTTTTCACAAGAAATGGTCATCGATTGAAACCTTATCTTGAAAACTTTGTGGTTGAAGTTGAGACATTGAATCTTGATGATCCAATGCCATTGCAGATATCGGAATTAATGTGTTTTTTTATTATTTTTTTGTTTTTTCTCTCTCTTATTCTTCCAATTCTTATTTACTTGTTCATGCATTAGGGACAATGCATTATTTTAAGTTGGGGATATGAGGTTTTATTTATTTTCAAAAAAAAGGTTTGATATTCTCTTTTAGTTGTGATATGTAGGTTAAAAAAAGAAGAAGAAAAAAAAGCTCAAGCAAGAAGTCACTCATGTCCAATTCAATCGGACATTCATCCTTGAAAAAAAATGGAGTAACAGCTTTTCTAATCTTTATTCTTATTTTTTAATTAAGGATAATGTAAAACTTAATTTTGGATATTTGATTGTGTTGAATGTTTGAGATGGTCATGCTTGTTTGAAAGAAAAAATGCATTTGTATGTGAGTCGGACTTAATTAGGATCAGCATTACATTTTTGGATTCATTATTGTGTTGAACATTGCATGCTTTAATTTAGGATAGATAATATCTTATAAAGCAAGATATAACATATTTTTTTTTTCTTTAAGATTATTGAAGTACATTTTTCCTTAAAAAAATGTGCGAGTTGTGTGATCATGCATAAAAGATGAGTGTGATGCTTTACTTGTGATCATCCCTTTTAATCTAGTCCTAAACAAGGTTTAAGTAAATAGAGTAATAATTAAATAAATAGATGTGTGCAAAGTTCAACCTACTCCAATGTTTTGAGTTGCTCAGTAACTAGGGGTATTCATCACAAATGTTTATCTTTACGTCAAACGGCAGCTTGAAATATGAGTATGCAAAGCACTTTAAGTTTGTGACTTTGTGAGTAACCGGGTGCATTCATCACAAATGTTTGTATTCGCGTCAAAAGGGAAGTGACCACTTAAAGAAAAAGAACAAATAAAGTTCACACAAAAGAAAAAAAAAATATATAGATAGTTATTTCTCTAGTTTGCTACCTTGTTTGTAGTGGAAAGAAGGGAAGATTACAAGTCGAGTTTTTGCATGAATTAATTATGTTGGTTGCATGATAAATACGATTGAATTTGGAATTTTGTATGGATATTTGATTTAGAGAATGTGAGTATGTTTATTTTTCTTTATTCGCTATTGTGTATACACCAAGTTGAAGATACTAATGTTTGCATGATAGGTCCTTCAAGTGTAATGAGTCGAACCTAATTATGGTTATTATTATTTTTATTTCAACGGTTTTATGTTTTGTTTTGCTTGAGGACTAGCAAAATCTAAGTTGGGGGGTGTGATTGTGCATCAAAAGTATTGTTAAATCTCTTATTTTACATATGTATTTATTATTTTTATTTGGGATTTTATAATAATTGATGTGCTTTTTAGTAATGAATTTCTTTAATGTTTCGACAAGTTTTTGAGCTTAAATGAATTATTTCAGGAAATTTAAATGTCGAAATTTGGAAGAAAGAATTGGAGGAGAAATCTATGGAAAGCTGGAGGAAAGATTGTTACTTTATCTTAGGTCAAAAAGAAGAAAGATTCAGCTAAAAATGAGGAAGAAAATCGGACACAAAAATCTTCTACAAGTTGCCGAAATAATAAGTTTTTCAGAACACCTTTCGGAGTTTCAGTCATAACTTTTGACTTAGAGATCCAAATTGTATGGTTTTTGATGTTCTGGAAAGCTAACAGAAAGGCCTACAACTATGTGTCTAATAGCTGTCTCCAGAAAACGCTTTTGAAAATGGGGTAAAGTGCAGTACAAAGTTGGCATCAAATCAGGCACAAGAATATGCTCCAAGTTGCCAACATAATAAGTTTTCTAGAACATCTTTTGACTCGAGATATCCAAATTATATGTTTTTAATGTTCTGGAAAGCGAACAGAAAGGGCTATAAATATGTGTCGGATAGTCTTCTCCAAAGATCGCTCAAAAATAGGGTTAAATTGCAGTCCAAGTTAGCTTCAAATCTGTCTTGTAATATTTTCCGAGATTGTGTTTTGTTCTTCTTGTTTTAGATTTCAGTTTTATTTTAGTTGTAAAACTTATTATTCCAATTTGATTCAGGTTATTTCATGTTTATTAAAGTGTTTTTATATATAATTATGGTTGGCTAATCTCTTTCTTGGATCCAAATCAAGGATGATGGTGATTGAGGTGAGTTCTTTAAGATATTAATGAATCCTAATGTCTATCTTCACTTTTTCTTCATGAATGTTTTGTTATTGCAAAGAAATTTTAGAAATCATCTAAGTAATGTTATAATCTTGAATTTTTATGAACAAAACTTAGTTTTGGTATAGAGATTGCTTGATTCAATGTCTTACTTAATATGAAAACACTCGTTTATTCTTAAGCAATAATCATCTTCATGTTTTAGATCTTCATTGTAATATCTTCCGATCTAATATCACCATCGTTGATATTAGGTTGAGTTATCTTATATATGTTGAAGGATTCACCAATACATCACCATCAATTCCAAGCGACTGCATAAGAAAGAAACTTTCCCTGCCAACATTGGATGGTAGACTCTAGCTTGTGAATAAGAGGAGAGAATTGACTAGCTACAAGCCTGTGGGGACTGAGGGGGACGCCGAGATACTTGAAAGGAAAGCTTCCTTCTGTGAACTGGGATAGGTTGAGAATTGCCTGCTTCATATCCTCCAAAACACCAACAAAGAAGATTGAGGATTTTTCAGCATTTATAGCAAGGCCAGAGGACTCTCCAAAAATATGAAGCTACTAGAGAAGAATGCTAACCGATGTCATGTCACAACGATATAGCAGGAGAATATCATCAGCAAACCCAAGATGACTAATCCCCAAGGCATGGCATTTGGGATGGAATTTGAAGTCTGAAACCTGAGTGGTACTTTGAAGTAATCTAGGGAAGTACTCCATGCAGATAATGAAGAGATATGGAGATAATGGATCTCCTTACCGAACACCACACTTGCCATGAAAGAAACCAAAGAGATTTCAATTTATGCAAACAGAAAATGAGGCAGTCTCTACACATTTCATTACCAGCTTAACAAACTTGTCAGGGAAACCCAAAAGATGCAGGAAATCACGAATAGCGGGCCACTGAACTGTATCAAAAGTTTTCTTGAAGTCAATCTTGATGGTGCAGCGGGCAGAGACCCGCTGTCGCTCATAGCTCCTCAGTAATTCTTGCATGAGGTTGATATTATCCGCCATACATATCCCACCAAGAAAAGCATTTTGAGATGGACTAATGACATCATTCAGAACATGAGCCAGCCTCCCTACTAGAATCTTGGAGATCACTTTGTAAGTGACATTGCAATAAGAAATAGGTCTGTAATCTGTAGCAGAGTTGGCAGTGGTTGTCTTTGGAATAAGGGCTATGGTAGAGTGGTTTATCTGCTTGAGAAGCTCCCCGGAGACAAAGAAATCCTGAATCGCTGAACAGAAATTTGCTCCCACAATGTTCCAATCTTTTTTAAAGAATGCAGCTGTGTAACCATCCGGGCCCAGAGCTTTATTATCATCCACGCTGAAGAGAACCTGCTTAATATCATCTGCCGAGACAGGAGCAAGAAGAAAAGCATGGAAATCAACTTGAAGACAAGCTCCACTGCGAACTACCTCAGCTCGCGGAGGAATAGAGTGTTTGGATATCCCCAGGAGATTTTTGAGATTTACAAGGCTAAGCCTCAGCTGCTTCTCAAGAGCAAGAAGCTGACCATTATCCATGTCATTCTGAAGAAGAAGCTGAGTATCATCCAGGACCTTTTCTGCTCTAGCGACCCTCTCCGATATGTGGCTAAAATGAAGGTTGTTAAGAGACTTTAGACCTCCCTTTAACTACTTGAGCTTCTTGCAACGGATATACATGCCGGTCCCATAGGCATCCAAAGACCAATTTTGAGAGATGGTTTCCAAGAACTGGGGATGAGCTGTCCACATGTTAAAAAATTTAAAGTTCCTTTTGCCAAGAGTAGGTTGAAGTCCCAGCTGGACAATGGAAGGAGAATTATCCGAAAAAGATCCTGGGTACCAAAATGGACATTAGCCATGTGTTGCATAGCATACCAATGGGTGTTCACCATCACCCTATCAATCTTTGACCAGGTTGTGCCGTTTGATCATGTGAAGTGGGAGCCTATGGAATTCAAGTCAGTAATCCCAAGATCAGAGCAGCACTCCCTGAAGTCGGAAATTTCATAGGTTGAAACCAGCGTCCCATTATGATTGTCCTCTTGAGAGAGGATAGAGTTAAAATCACCAAGAAGAAGCCATGGAGAGTCCACACTCCATCGTCTAAGATCTGCCCACAAGGTTCTCCTTGCAGAAATGGTGTTGAACCCATAAATAAAAGTGGCTGTAAAACAAAATTGTTGCACTAAACTTATAATTAGAACGTGGATTCTCTGAGCAGAGAAGTGAAGCATCTCAACCTTCATTGTTTCGAGATTCCAAAAACCACAATACGGGCATAAGATGCAACGGCGAGCATTGTCCACAAGCCGCCAATTTTTCAATCGAAGAAGAGGCAAACAAGTTACTTTTTCAAAGACAACTTAGTCTCCAGGAGACCACAAACATCCAACTTTTTACTCTTCATGAGGCCAATAACCTCATGTCTGTTTGAAAGGGCTATTAAGCCCTCTCACATTCCAGACAATGAACTATCATGGGTGAGGGAGGATGGGAGGAACCCCACCACCGCTGGAAGGTCTATTTGAATTCCTTAGAGTCGAGCTTCTAGTGATCACACTTGAAGTTGAACAAAAGGGGCCTTGTTTGAAGTAATATCAACCGGTAAGGCGAGAGCTTTCCCTTGGAGGAAACATGATTTTGAGGAGAGGTTACCATTAGCAGGTGAAGGAGTCTCGAGTCTGTCTCTTAGTTCCTGCCTTATTCCTCCTATTACTGAACAGGTTGCCACTCTTCCACGCTTAGTCGGTGAGACACAGGGATGAGGTTGCACATTCGAGCCACCCCATAAACTAAGGGGTTAGAAGTAGTATCCAGCTTAGGGGCATCTACTAAAGGTGTAGCAATAGAGGGCTTTCAACCGAGGGAGCAACAACAGGCAGAACATCGCCTATGGAGTCGGTGATGGGGTGAGCCGAGCAAAGACACTACCCTTGTCGCTGACATTTCCCTCGAAGTTACACTGGCGAGCATCCACCTTCTTAACCGATCTAACCTCTGCCTTCCCTTTAGAACACGCTCCGGTTGAGTGACCGAGCACTTTGCAGAGATTGCAAAATTTGGGCAGAGTCTCATATATAACCCGTTGAATAAGGGAGCTCCCATTAGGCAGAGTAACGTTGAAGGAGGATCATAGCTCAGATAAGAGATCAACTTCCACGAGAACCCGGGCATATGATGCTCTCTCCTTGGTGGCAGTGAGTTTGTCACACTGTATGGGTTTGCCCAGAACACTACCTAGTTTTGATAAACATCTAGGTGTCCAGCATTTCAAAGGCAGGTTTGGGAACTTGATCCAGACAGGAACTTGAGAAATTGAAGTGCTTAGACATGGGACGCAAGATGAGGGGCCTGCCATATACTAGGTATGGTCCTCCACACAACACAGAAAATTTATCTTCTTCATTCAGAAATTTATAAATAAGTCAACCCGATTCATGCATGGTAAGGGTGGCCTCACATTTCCATACATTCGCAATGATGCTTTAAAAGCTTTGTAACCAGGGAATTTTCCACAAACATAACCAATGGCAAACAGTTTCCAGTCATCACAAGAGTGTTATTAGTTTTGCAATTAAGAGGCCTATTTATAAGTTTCAAAGAGAAACTAGTCGTTTCTAGCCGTTTTAGTGCAACTGTCATCTCAAATGGTCGACCGGTTCACAACGGATAAATCAAGCGGTCGACCAGTTCAATTTGAAAGGCAATTTGTCTTCCAAGCAGTCGACCGGTTCACTTGGTAACCCAAGCGGTCGACCGGTTCATGCAGAAACCCTATTTTGACAAATTATTTGTTCTGAATTTGTTGAACCGATTGATTATGACTTAAACCTATAATCATCAAACCCTTTTAATGCATGTAATGTGAAGTGTGTGAGTTCATTTTAATTTGTGCTATCAAGTTCGAAATTGAGATTTACATAAAGCACTAAAATGAAAACTTATTCTAAGTCTTCACTTGCTTGCATCTTGGACTTCCTGGAGTGATTTCTTCGTGTAATCCATTATGCTTGTTGATGTATTCTTTGTATAATACCTGTTTATACCTTAATCTCATCCAAGCATATTATTAGTCCATTTTCTTTTTATTGTTATCATCAAAATATATAAAGCATACAAGTATGACATTATATGTCATCACTAGAAACGAAGCTTGCTTAATTTGCAGAGCACTAAAATGGAAGGATATCCTTTTTTTTAAACAAAAATTTATGGCAATAAAGCAACATGTCAAATATATATCAAGAAATAATTTTTCATTCCAATTGAACTGTATTAAATGAAATTATTAATCGGTTATTTTCTTAAAAAGAATCATGTCCAAAGTGTATAGATGTAGATGTTATGCAATAAAACTATTATATGATTAAAACGACTAAACTATTACATCGTTCATATTTTACATCCAAAAAAGTAAATAGATTAGCCAACCAGTTTAAGAGTTGAAAGCATAACAAAATGAGCATATTAAGTTATAATTATAAAACAATGCCATCACAATACTAAAAAGTATCATTGTTTTTAAAGAGAGGATAGATACCTTGAAACAATGCAAGGAGGCATGCAAAATTGGAAGAGACAAAGCTTGTCGGGAGATGATAATCATAGAGCCATAATTAAGATTGTGATGGCATTTACCTCTAGCACCTCTTCTCCTTTTTTTCTTCCTCCTCTTCCACTCGCCCAAGGTTCAATTTAGCGAAATGCTTTAGTCGGTGTAGGCTTAAATGTATAAGCAACACTAATAATGACAAATAATATTCATCTCAAATTATGAGTGACATACAACATTGTGACATTCGGAAAATATAAGTTCCTACAAAGGTTCTAAAAACAAGTTCAAAGAGCCAATACAATTTTTCTAAACATTTAATACAATTTTTAACACAACAAGAGTAATGAGCTTCCTTGAGAATTCCAAACTCAAATGTACATGCAAACTAGTGTTTCACCCACCCACCTAGTTTACTTTTCAATTTTTTGTAAATTCGACAATAAGTAAAAGGACGTGTTCGACCTCAAAAGTCCTTGATTTTTCTACCCATTTATAGAGAGGGAAAGCAACGAATTAAGAGTAATTCTTTACTATCCTCCGAATTCGACGAGATCCGAGAATTCATACTGTCATCTTCTTGCAATAGGTTTGCAAAAATTTCTGATGTTGTCTATGTAGAAAGTTTATTTTTAGTTTCCACAAATTTTACAATAAATGCTAGAATAAAGGTTTCAAGGTCTATGTATTTGAAGTGTCTAGTAGAGAAGTTAGAAGCGATGTTGCATGAAACAATATATAGCATAATTTCTTTGTGTGTGAGATGAAAAGGCATTGAAAAATAAAATATAGTTTGTGAAATAGAATAAGTGAAGAGTAAGTTGAAAGAACCTAATCATCATGTGATTTTGATAGGCGGTGATGTTTTGTAGATGGGTCAACTCGTTATCTGTTAGTGCTTGAGACATGTTATTGTCTCGGACATGTTATTGTTAAATTGATGCATTTATATGCATTACAAGCTATTTGTACCAAGTACATGAAGAAATTATAAATGTTAATGCCTCCCATGAATCGCTAGACCGTTTAGTTACCATTATAATTATCATTAAGTAATTATATTTTCTTAAATGTTTTGTATTGTCTGTAGGGACGTCACATCCACGAGATGTCTAAGGAACCCGATTCACAAGAACCTACTTTTGCAAGGAACCATGTAGATGCATTCTAAATCACAATGTATGTGGTGTGAATCAATGTACTCGAACACATAACTTTTATTAGACCGTTTTGTGTAAATTCGTAATGGCTATTAGTAGTATAGGAATGTAACCTCATGTACATGTATGTATATTTTTAATATGAATTTCTAATTATGCCACCGTAATACTACACGCTTATGTAAGATCCACTTTTAATGAAATTTGATTGTATGGATGGTATTACGATGATGTGAGGTAATCGAGTTCATTGATTTCGAGTACCATATGTGTTAGATATATTCAAAAATCTGGGTCGTTAGAGTTGGTATCAGAGCACCTGGTCTTGATCCTGGGGTTCAATGATAATGGCATTGTTATGATCATTTTTTAAAGGTATTATAGGATGGTTCGAACCAAATAGCAAGCTAGGAGTGACCCAACCCTTACATGAGGAAGGGGGTCGAGTTTACAAATGATTGTATGAATTGGATTCCATGGTAGATATTACATTTTATATATCCGCGGTATTGGTTCATTCCTATAGGAGAGAACCAACAGGAGGTCAGGAAAATTCTACTTCTCGATGGGTAGATATGCCTCCAACAGAGGCATTTGAAGGCGAGTGACAAATCAATATATCACCCTAGTAGCGCCGATGGTTGCACTGAACATATTTTTAGATTGTGCTTTTATGGAATATATGGTACATGCTTAGTGGTAAGGATGGCTGCAGGTGCTTCCAGTGTAGCTTCTAGATTAGAGAGGGTCGTTGTAATAGTACAATGGGCAAAAGATATATAGGAAATGGGTTGTGAAATATTCTCAAGAGAGGAGGATTTAGGATTTAACACCTTTTGCCTCCACCTATTTTCCACGAAGCACCACAGAGTAGACATATTTAGTGATGGACTAAGACAATAACTAAGAATCATAATGATAGCTATGCAACTTCATTTTGTGCGGGATTTAGTAAGGCTACTCAAGGTATGGAAAGTGTCAGAAGTGTGAGCAAAGAAACACGAGGGATTGTTCTACGATGCTAGGAAGATGCTACATCAACAAAGGAGAGGGACTTCGATGGAAGGAGTGCCCACATATGGGTAGAGGTTATTATTGTGGGTACACGAGTCATCGAAGAAGGATTGTCCTCGTAGGGCTAACAAGGGAAACCAAAGTCGAGGATCGATGTTGGGAATCAACGAATGGATAGATTATGGTTGATCAACCTGCTAGACTTACCTCGTCAGGGATAAGTGTTACTCGAGGGAGGTCTAGGTTTCAGGAGGGAAGATTGCAAGGTCAGGTATATCATATGACTCAAGAGGATGTGGGAGTTATGTTTGATGTTGTGGTAGGTACTGTAATATTCCATATTGTCGAGTGAGGGAGTGGTAGCTGGCCTTATTAAGAGTGCTGGTTGCTAACTTTTCATACACGTTTTGGGGCGTCAAGCCCAAAAGTGGGCTCGCGTCACCAGGAATAAAACTGTGAGGGCGGTAAGGCCCAAAGGCATAATATATTACAGAGTTGAGTTAGGTCATTATGGGTAAAATACTGATTAAACACAATGCAAGATTATACTTTAATTGATTCTAGAGCTAGTCATCCATTATGTAGAATTATGGAATGATTGCATGTGGTGCCTCACAAGTTGCGAATAGGGTGACAATTAGTACCCCTTTAGAAGAAAGCATGAACACTGATGATATCTATAGAGGAGTGAAACTGTATATTGAAGGGTTGGGATTGAATGTAGACCTTATGTCATTAGAATTATATGACTTTGACTTGATTTTTGGGCATGGATTGGTTAAGCAAACATAAGGTACAAGTGGATTGTTTTACCAAAACAGTGACTCTCCAGGGGGTAGGAAATAGGAATGTTGTATTTAAAGGAGAGAGAAAATTTCTTCCAAACTGTATGATTTCAGTCTTAAGGGCTAGAAGGTTAATGAGGAAGGGTTGTCCTGTTTGGTTAACTCATGTAATATATATAAAAAAAAACAAGTATCCACTTCCACGAATAGATGAATTGTTTGATCAGTTAAAGAGTGCTAAGGTATTCTCTAAAATAGATTTAAGGTCGGGATATCATCAATTGAGAATTAAAGAACAAGATATTTAGAGGACAACATTCAGAACCCGTTATGGACATTACGAGTTCTTAGTGATGCTTTTGGGTTGACCAATGCACCAGTGATGTTCATAGATTTGATGAATCGAGTATTTATGCCTTACTTGGATCAGTACATGATGGAATTTATCGATGACATCTTGATATATTCTAGTTCATATTCAGAGCATGAACAACATTTGGGGATCGTGTTACGGATTTTGAGGGAGAATAAATTTTATGCAAAGCCGGATAAGTGTGAGTTTTGGCTCAAGGAAGTGGTATTTTTGGGCCATGTGATTTCTGCAGAAGGAATATTCGTGGGTCCAAAGAAGATAGAGGTTGTGTTAAAATGGGAGGCCTACTAATGAGATAGAAATTGGATGTTTCTTGGATCTCGCGGGATATTACCAGAGGTTTATGGAGGGGTTCTCCACCGTAGCACCACCTTTGACCAGACTAACTCGTAAATAAGTCAAATTTGTTTGGTCGGAGGAGTGTGAAGGGAGTTTTCAAGAAGTAAAGAAAAGGCTCACTTCTGCTCCTGTGTTGGCCTTTCCATCAGGAACAGAATGATATGCGGTATATAGCGACGTTTCAAAAAACAGGTCTACGATGTGTAATTGTGTACTTGCTTATGTATCCAAACAATTAAAGCCACATGAGGAGAATTATCCAGTTTATGACTTGGAACTTGCGACGGTAGTGTTTGCCCTAAAAATATGGAGACAATTTTTGTATGGGTCACAACTGCAAATCTTCTCAGATCATAAGAGTTTGGAAGATTTGATGTCGTAGAAAGAGTTAAACATACGCCAAAGAAGGTGGGTGAAGTTAATAAAAGATTATGATTGTGTGATTAACTATCATCTTGGTAAGGCTAACATTGTAGGAAACGCTTTAAATAGAAAGGGTAAAGTAATTATGAATAACATAGAAATTAAGAGACAAAGAAGTATAGTAGAAATGAGAAAAATTGGTTTGTGGCTAAGTCTCGGTCTTGAAGGGTCATTGTTAGTCTGTTAAAAAAAAATCCAATCTGTACTTTGAGATAAAGTTTTGGAGGCTCAACAAGTAATGAGAAGGTAAGGAAGGTCAAAGGGAATGTGAACCAGGGTATAGAAAAGTCCTTTCAGGTGTTATTTGATGAACTAATAGCTATGGGAAAACGAATTTATTTGCCCAATAATGAGATCTTTAAAGATGAGGTATTGAGAGAGAAGCTCATGAATCCCGTTTTGCTACCATCCTGGAAGTACATCGAGGTTTAGGGATCTAAGGGAATATTATTGGTGGCCAAATATGGAGAGAAATAGCAGAAATTATGTAGAATTGTGGGATTTGTCAACAAGTGAAGATAGAACACCAGAAACCTACAGGGAAGTTGCAGTTGTTATCAGTTTCCAAAATGGAAATGGGAGGATATCTCTTTGGATTTTGTGATAGGATTACCCAAGGGAAAGAAAGGTAATGATGCCATATGGGTTATTATGGATAGACTAACAAAGTCTTTTGTTTTTGCCTATGAGAACGACAAACTCAATGGATAAACTTGCAAAATTGTACATAAATGAAGTGGTCAAACTCCATGGGGTACCAGTATTGATTGTCTCTGACCGGGATCCAAGGTTCACATCGAGACTATGGCCTAGTTCACAATGGGTTTTAGTAACAAAGATAAATCTAAACACGACATTTCATTGGTAGTCGGAGAGAACCATTCAAACTCTTGAGGATCTTTTAAAGTATTGTGTACTGGAAATTGGTGGAAATTGGGAAGATCACTTCCCATTGGTAGAATTTACTTGTAATAGTAGTTATCAAACTACTATTGGTATGGCTCCATTTGAAGCATTGTAATAGGGTAAAGGAAGCTGGGAGGACCCGAAATGGTACAACAGGCAATTGACAGGGTACAGGTGATTAGAAAGAGGACTTAACCATGGAAGTTAAGCCCATCAAGATTTTAGATTGAGATGTAATGATACTAAGTAACAAGAGAGTTACATTGGTGAGAGTATTATGGAGAAACTCACAAATAGAGGAAGAAACATGGAACACAGAGTCTGAGATAAAGAATAAGTATTTGCTTTTATTACCTGAAATAGGTACTTACTTTTAATTTCGAGGACAAAATTTCTAATAGGAGGGGAGAATGTAAACCCCAGGAAATAAATTAAGTGTTAAATTAAAAGAGAAAGAAAATAAGTTGAGGGGAGGGTGAAATTGAAATAAATGTAAAGATTATGACTTATAATATAAGAAGAGAATGTGTGGTGTAAAATGTAAACACCCAAGAGAATATATATATATATATATATATATATATTAAAGGCTGATTTAGATTTTTGCTGCCGATTTCATGACGCAACAGAAAATCGTAAAGAAATACGACCAAGGTCAATATTCCGTAAGTAATCTGCAACAAGATGAACTTGCAAAAAAAAAAACCAAGGAATGAATTAAAGGATGAGTAAAATAAGTTGGGAGGAGTGAAATTGAAATAAATAAAAAGATTATGATTTAAATTATAAGAAGAGAAGAGGTGGGGTAAAAAGATACATTTAAAAGGAAATGGGGGGCTCATTTGTGCACTTAAGGGGGGAGGAGATAAGTTAGAGAGAGGTTGGAGAGAAAAAATAAGAAGGGGTGGTACTCCGAGACCAATATCTCCTCCGGCCACCGTTGGATCGGGCTGAAATTTGAGTATGTTATGCACCTAACCATTGTCTAAATTGTGACCGAAAGGATTGTCATTAGCGAAAACCGTTTGCGAAATCCAGTCATCTGAAGATTTCCGGAAAATCCCCTCAAACTTGTCAGAGTCGCAAGCTAGTTCCTCCTCCGTCCACCGTTGGATTTCTCTGAAATTTTGGTATGTTATGCGCCTTACTTGTTACTAAATGTTCACCAGAGGGATTAGCCTAGTATTGCTTTGGTGAAGACGTGTAATCTGAAATTTGTCGTATGAGGGTTATTCATGTTCTGAACGGTGGAGATGAGAATGGTACACTTCAGCAAGGAGATATTGATGCTTAATAGTAGCTCTCCAGTATAAGGTCAGTCTCCAATTTAATTCCGATCTTGGTAGATTCAACCGTTGAAAGACCCTGAAATTTGAATATGTTTTATATAATGGGTTTTTCTAAATATTAACCGTTGGTATTTGATAATTGTTTAGTGAATTGGGATTTATTGCTATTACAATGTTTCGTTTCAAAGCAGGTTTGTTAGGATTTTATGGAATGATTATGTGCTGAAATTTATGGGTTCAATGTGTGTTTTCGGTTGGAATTTTATTGAGGGATTATGTGTTGAAATTTATGATTTCAATGTGTGATTTTGTTGGGATTTTGTTGATGGATTATATGCTGAAATTTATGGTTATAATGTGTGGTTTGTTAGGATTTTATTGAATGATTATGTGCTGAAATTTATGGGTTCAATGTGTGTTTTCGGTTGGAATTTTGTTGAGGGATTATGTGTTGAAATTTATGGTTTCAATGTGTGATTTTTTGGATTTTGTTGATGGATTATATGCTGAAATTCATGGTTATAATGTGTCGTTTGTTAGGATTTTATTGAATGATTATGTGCTGAAATTTATGGGTTCAATGTGTGTTTTCGGTTGGAATTTTGTTGAGGGATTATGTGTTGAAATTTATGGTTTCAATGTGTGATTTTGTTGAAATAAGTATGGTGACGAATGTGAAATTGAAAATAGAAATATATTGATTTTTGTGGACAATGATGTCGCAGGCGGTGTAGTCGGGATTGAACCATCGTCCAGACAAGAACAACCGAGAAGTAGAGCAGGTAGGTGAATTACACCTCTCTTTTATACCACACGTAAGAAGTATGTTAAGTTAAATATTATTCGAATGCGATAGAGTTTATATTAGATTGTTAATGCTTAAATGTGAATAAACGATTAATTGGTTTCGGCTAATGGCATCCGAATGGATGACCAGCATGAATGATTGATTAGCTTCTGCTAATGGCATCCGAATGGATGACCGACATGAATGATTGATTAGCTTCTGCTAATGGCATCCGAATGGATGACCAGCATGAATGATTGATTCGCTTTGGCTAATGGCATCCCAATGGATGACAATGATTGATTAGCTTCGGCTAATGGCATCCAAATGGATGACCGGCATGAATGATTGATTAGCTTCAGCTAATGGCATCCGAATGGATGATCGGAATGAATGATTGACTATCTTCGGCTAATGGCATCCAAATGGATGACCGAAACGAATGATTGACTATCTTTGGCTAATGTGATTGACTATCTTCGGCTAATGGCATCCGAATGGATGACTGGAACGAATGATTGACTATCTTTGGCTAATGGCATCCGAATGGATGATCGGAACAAATGATTGACTATCTTTGGCTAATGGCATTTGAAAAGGATGACCGGGGTGAATGAACGATTAACCTCAGTAAATATGCCTTAAGAGGATAGACGGGTTATTAATTATGGTTTTGTTGAGAACAATGTTTAAGATTTTGTAGACCCGGGATGATTGGATTGAGATTGATTTTAAGGGTTCTGTTATTGTTTGGAACTGTTACTGTTTGAGCTGTTATTGTTTGAGCTGTTACTGTTAGTGCTTGAGACATGTTATTGTCTCGGGACATGTTATTGTTAAATTGATGCATTTATATGCATTACAAGCTATTTGTACCAAGTACATGAAGAAATTATAAATGTTAATGCCTCCTGTAACTGCCAGACCGTTTAGTTACCATTATAATTATCATTAAGTAATTATATTTTCTTAAATGTTTTGTATTGCTGTAGGGACGTCACATCCACGAGATGTCTAAGGAACCCGATACACAAGAACCTATTTTTGCAAGGAACCATGTAGATGCATTCTAAATCACAATGTATGTGGTGTGAATCAATGTACTGAACACATAACTTTTATTAGACCTTTTTGTGTAAATTCGTAATGGCTATTAGTAGTATAGGAATGCAACCTCATGTCCATGTATGTATATTTTTAATATGAATTTCTAATTATGCCACCATAATACTACACGTTTATGTAAGATCCACTTTTAATGAAATTTGATTGTATGGATGGTATTCTGATGATGTGAGGTAATCAGGTTCACTGATTTCCAGTACCATATGTGTTAGATATATATATATATATATATATATCTGGGTCGTTACATGGTTGATGCACTAGGATCAAGCAATGAGATTATGCTTGGAGGTTCGACTGCAGTATTTGTTGTAGAGTTGTGAATTCAAAAAAGATCAGTACATTGTGAATTTAGCATTGATAAAGTAAACATACATAAGTGATATTGTTAAAATTTGAAGGTAAAAGGTATGAAGAGAGAAAGAAACATGTTACCTATACAGAAGTATGTCATCTTCAAATAGTAGCTGTCCGATAGTTCGTGATTGTGGAGGAGTACCGACATCAACTCTAGATGATGGAATAGGTGTTGGAGTTATTGGATATAACAGAAGTGGTTGTTTAAAGGAAGACGCATAATGTTATTTCATTAAAGGAACATGAAGATCATGGAATTCTGGTTCAACATGCTGCTTTGGAGATTCACCTTCTATAATGTCATCTTTAAATAGTAGTTGTCCGATAGTTTATGATTGTGGAGGAGTACCAACGTCAGCTCTAGATGGTGGAATAGGTGTTGGAGTTATTGGATATAACAGAAGTGGTTGTTTAGAGGAAGACGCATAATGTTATTTCATTAAAGGAATATTAAGATCATGAAGTTTTGGTTCAGCATGCTGTTGTGGAGATTCAACCTCTATAATGTCATCAAAAACATTGGCAACAATTATATCGCACCGATTCATAACTGAGCGAAAAGTTCCGAACTGCAGCTGAAAAATCTTGGGTTTTTGCAATTTGTTATTCATAGGAGTTGGAATAGAATCGATGAATCCTTTATCATAGACATAATTGTGGGCAGAGGAGCCAAAAAAATTTTCAGCAGTTTTTCCAACCATTAGAAATGATGTAACATTAGTGCCGTCAGTCACAATACAATCAACCTAAAACCTAATAAAATGTTAGCAATGAGATAATTAAATATAAGATGCAATGTAAAGGATATGAAAAATATGTATAATGTAGCTATCAACATGAGATGTAATGTAAAATTTTTGCTCACCATGGAATCGGTGTGACTTCATTGTGTTCAATACATTTAAAACCAAAGTGCCTTTGTCGGATATTTATTTTGTGTATCATCGGGCAACTATGATACCACCATCCCCGATGGAGATCATAGTCAGCTATTGACGCCTTACATGTAAAGCTTTCATTCTGTATTTTTTGGAATAATAAATAAACAAATATATATTTTTGAATTGTTGACAAAAAAACAAACTAAGGCTAAGGTGTCAAATGAAAAGTGTAAATCATTTTCGACATACTTTGTCTCGGGATGGATCCATAGAAAGGATTTCCTTGATTGTCTTTGTATTCTCTTTTAGCTGTTAATCAATGGTTTGAGTGTTCGTTGTAGAAAGGAGTTGATGCACTTCGACAGTAATATCCTTATAGCTTATCATCAAAGATGTTTGTTATAAATAGCTTTTAAAAAGTATTATTCTATAAAGATAAACTAAGAAATAGAAAGCTCACTAATGTTTGTAGGGAAGAATTTCTTGTATTTTTGGGTTGAAATACCATAAGGAAGCAACAATACTGGCGAGATTTGGTTTCGTTGGGAGTAAAAAGTAGATTGTATATATTGGGATTATTTGATATTGAGTTGAATAAGACAAAAAATATAAAAGTACCAAGATTAATGAATGATTGAATCATGAGAAACTAAAGAAAAATGGTTGATAAGAAAAACCTTTGAACTAAGTGATTCGAAAGGCGAGCAAAGACAATTATAATTGGACTTGATTGATTGTATAGACCACAATCATCAAAGCTTTTGCAACATCACCCCAAAGAGTGATCCTGAGTTCCTCACCCTCGCATAAAATGTTGAGTCTGTAAAAATAAGGCATTAATCAAGCTAGAAAACTTATGAGATCAAGAGAATCAACCTTATATTTTCAATGATGAATATCTGTCATATCTTGACCCCAAACCATAATTTGTTCAAGCAGTTGAATGACTTTTAATCGACCAATCATATCTAATGTATGGAAAAAGGTTAATGGTGAAAATAAATGCAACAGAGCAATAAAAACACAAGAAGAATGAGCACGCTTGATCGTTTTCCTGTAGTTAACATATGTGCAAAGTCGATGAAGTGAAAGTGATGGCGTGGTATGGAGCATTAGTGGATCAATTCTTGTAACTTTGGTGTCGGACTTAAGATCGATAACCGCTTCTTGGGCAACAACAGAATTTGTATATCTATTCTCAAAGGTGTAGAATCCATAGATTTCATAATAATCACCTTCAATAAAATATTGGCGAAGTTGTTTTTGTAGTTTGAAAATTTTAAAGGAGTGTTTTTCCATGTTTAATTTTTGACTCGAAGGAGGAGACATGGATTATTTAATGATTTTTGAAACTATTATTACTGTTGTTGTGTTTGTTATAAAGGTGTTTAAAATGAAATAGACATAGTAGAAGGACATGTTTTTCAAAAAATTATTTGTTGAATGAAATGGGAAATGTAATGACTATAAATGGATTGTAATAATTTAAAAAGCCTTTGATTGTTGTTAATAAAATATATGCAAGACCGAATTTGGAAGTTTATTTTTTGTTTTATAGTAGGTGAACCTCAATAACAACATATGTTTTTAGAAACTAAAAAATTTATACCATTGAATATAAGTTTGGATAATATACATTTGGACAGAAGCATTAGTCTGGCTTTAAAAGGCTGTATAAAAAATTTTGTACCTTAAACATTTTATGATGAGAAGAAAAAACTTGTCTTTGGAAATGAAATTGTCATGAACAAATTTGAATTGTTGATAGTATGGTATAATAAAATACAAAATCAGGGATAAACAAATGATAAGAAAGGGTGTTAAATATAAGCTTACAATGGCATCAATGAAAAGGCAATTGAAACTGCAATTTTGACCATTGAGTTTTGGGATCCAAACATGACAAACTCTTCCACATAAGGATTTGAAGAAGTTGTACTTTTTATGCTTTCGAGCTATAGCGCCATGTCCCCGAGAGCAAACACATAAACAACATAATAAGAATTTTCAATCATATAAATAGAAATTTAACCCATAATGGATGAACAAACAGAAAATGTCGAAGTGTATATAAGGTTGATGAAAACCTGAATAAATAATTAATAAGGTTGATGAACAATGCAATATATAATGTAAACAAAAGAAGCAATCTTGGAAGCAAAGATTAACGTTGATGATCTGCAAAATATTGATGAGGAAACAATGAGCTTTTTTTGTTTAAGATTGAAGGAAACACTAAAGTGCAATTGTCGTGATCTATAAAATATTGATGAGTAAATAATGATTGATAATTTATTTTGTTGAAAATTGAAAAAAGAAGAAGAAAAACCTTAAGGAAGAGTGCTTATGATGTCCTTGTAGACAATATTTTTTGCATAAGTAGAAGGATGTCCTTCATTGTCACATGAAATAAAGTCGACCATAGGTGAAAACTTGGTCTTTCGGAAAAACAGACAGCTTTTAAAGATCGCCCTTGACTTTTATTTATTGTCATAGCGTAAATGGCTTCAAAGGAAATTGACGTCTTTTAATTGTAAAAGGACATCTGATTTCATTGATTAGGAAGATGATTCTTGGTATGAACACTTGATTGCCAATGTTTGATCCGGTTATTATTTGTGCTTGGATGACTTTGGACGAAAGTTGTGTAACGATAAGCCTGGTCCCATTGCATAGACCTATAGATGGGCTGATATTTCTAAGTAACATCACCGGCGTCCCAACTTTGAGAGCAAGTTCATGAGATGGGACCCCATTGAATTCCAATTGATTTATGTATTCTATGGGATATAATGAGCTTGCATCATCACTCTCGTTGACGATGTGGAAATAGAATCAATGCTAAGATATAGAGCGTTTTCTCCGGTGTGATGCGAAGTACAAAATCATTGATTTCAACAAGTTTTGTGTTTTTTGTTGTCACTATAGCTTTTTCTCCGAAATAGCTAGGGTCAACCTGAACATCACAAATATTTGGATAAATTGTTGAGACAATTATTGAAATTGGTTCATATGAAGTTCCAAGAAGAAGATCAAAGGGAATAGTGACAAACGAATCATCGGATTCATTGACGGAAGGCAAATCGAAATTTGACCATCACCAACATTTAGAATCCATTCGGAGAACTCTCTAATTTCTTATTTTTCTTCTAAAGTTAGACCATCTGTAGAGTGACAAATGTTTTCTATAACGATCAATATAGTAAATTTGGGACACAAACTTGAGTTGGTTAAAGAAACATTGATTATTTGCTCTTTTGTTCCACCGGAATAATCGGCAATATTTGTCGAAAAACACCACAAAGTAAAATGGTTTTTCCACTTTTCCACCAAAGGGAGGTCTTTGTTGTAGTTGTTACCTTACGAAAGAACATCACGCATTGAACTATCAAGAGCTTCAAAAAACATTTGTTAATCATTGGTGCCTAATCCCAAACTATAGGAGAGGTTTTTGAAGAAGGTTGGAAAGATGTGTTTTTTTAATGGCACATGTTGATAATTCATCGAGTAGAAAGTGGGATTTTGAATCTTTAATGGGCAATGCAACCATTTGGAACGAGAAGAGATGCAATACCATATGATGCTACTGCAAGGACAATTAAGGACTCGAGATCGACACTATTTATGATGGTGTGCCATAAAAATTCCTACCAGTTCCTCCATGACATGCACAAAGACCAAAGCTTGTTTTTTTAGCAAAGATGGTTGCAATAATTGAATCATATATAACTCTTTGTCCATCGTTGAGTGAAGCAAAATTGAAGAAATGTTGACTTCTAAGTTCAGTCAAATCATAATTAAGCTCTTCTCTTAGAAGCTTGTTTGCAATTTCTTTAAGGAGTTGCCCATCAGGCATGGGCAAGCTATGATCTTGAAGCGTTGTTACTGAAACATTGAAAAGTTGCTCAAGCTCATATAACACATAATTTTTGAGTTGATCATTAGCTAGAATAAGGTTTGGCATTCTAAAGGATACTCTTAACTTACAAAGGATGTCATCATGCATTGAGTACCAAAACTGGTTGAATAAGATTAAAGGGTCAGCAACTTGACAGAATAATATAATACCAATAAAAGTTGTCTAAGTTGCGGTGACTATGCGATTACAATTGCACGACAAAAGCTTGAGACCATGTGCTTTGCGAGTAAGTGAAATGTTGGATGAACAATTCAGTGAACATTTCTCAAATCTGCAAAGCCGATTGATCCTTTAATATGGTTTAAAAGCAACCTTAAAAATAAAGTTATGTGGCAGTGGGTACACATCCAAGGCTTAGCGCTTTAGACCTCATAGTCCATTCCTTTTGTGTAGAATCCCAAACATATTTGTTTGGAAATTCGAGTAATATAGCTCCTGTGCATTAAAAAGCTGTTTGTTGCATTCAAACCATTACGTAAGCATTGTTTTCCTCATACCGGCCTTCTAAGAATAGATTGAAGAGACTCATTTCCTAAGAAAACAATATTTTGCTGAAAAGGTAGATGCATTTGAATCCTCTCAACTAATATATGAATCGACAATTAATATATGCTTGTATTTCGTCATTTATGTCATGCTGTATTACGGCACGACACCTATCAGGGCTTTTGCTGACATATTTCAATAAATATTTGATGAGCATTGACTGACAGCATATCTCAACATTTATATTAGCATTATAACGCATCAAAAGTTCTTTGTTGTAGGGGACAACATAGTAATTGAACAACAAAATTCCATTTTTAGCACAAAATTATCACTGAATTCACGCCTTCTATAATAGACAAATCATTTTCATCTAAAGTAGTTGAACTTCTAATTTTTTTGTAAATGACTTTGTACAAACATCTCCTGACATGCATTGTGCAACGGTTTTGTAACACTGCATGGACCATGTATCATGACTTTAGAGACAATTTCATAACATAAAGGATCAATGTTTTTATCCGGTATCTTAGTTGAGACAATTGAGTCAATATCACCGAAATTTTGAATTTGAAATCTGAGGCAAGCCAAACCAAGATATGTGTATATGGAAGGGCTCTTTTTGGAACTCTATTGCATGAACATCTATAAAATTGTTAAATAGAATTAGTTTATTTTACAAATGATAGTATGTAAGTAAAAATTGTGATGATTGCATTACCAACAATTGTTTTACGAAAAGGGCACCAGATTTGATGAACTTTAACATATCAAGAAGTTTTGTTCTCAAAACCCGTGTAATAATATCACGCTTCTCTTTAGGCTTGTAAGCCCTACTTTTATTAAGTTCTCTCTGGATTTCAAGTCGGTTTATGTTGCATGTGAATGTAATGAAAAGATTCAGATTTCCATAAGCTCTACAAATGGCCATGGCATCTTGGTAATTATTAATCATATATCACGGGCTACCAGTCAAAGAAGATGGAAGGATAATTATTCCAGTTGATGATCCTTGAACATCTCCTTTAAGCACAACTTCACTAATATTATGATATAGATCAGATTGAAGATCATTTTGGTTCATTACGATGTAGTCAAGCCTATCTTCTTTAATGTTTGCGAAAGCATCAACTAAAAATTGTTGCTATAGGCAACCACCTTTTATAAGAGTGTCTTCTCCATGTTCCCTTTCTGAGATAAGCATAAAAATCTCTCATAGGGACTCTTTGACGCTTCCGGAGATATTATTGGGATAATTTGCAAAACTAATGTTAGTGTGATAACCGTCTTCACCAAATGGAAATAGAAGAGGATATTGCAAGGCCATAAACTTTGGATGCAGACTTAGAGATTCTCTGTAAAGTGCTTGAGCAACTTTCGATAATTATATCTCGTATGATCAATAATCACCAATAGCGCCAACAATCAAGCCACCAATATCATCCAATGTTGGATCATTATATTGTCTGGTGTCATTTGTTCTTTGACACAATAAGTGTAGTTTATATCTAGGATTGCTAGGTTCTAAGAGTTTTTGTGACGCATGATGAAATAAGCCTACCGGACAAATAGTTGAGGCAAACATTTCAATAAGATCACTAACAATAGCTTGATCCAAACATGAATCAAAGGTTGAATATTGAAATTGCAACATCCGATTTGAAACTTCATTTGCCACATCATAAATATAATGTTGTGCAAATTTTGGAGCATTCTCATTAGAAGGTAACAAAGATCCCATTAGATGACGATAATGACCATTTATCTTAAAAGCATATGGGCCAGATCGACGATTAATCGATTGATCAATATTTGCTCCCATGGATGTAAAAGCAAACATAGAGTTGTAGGCACAAATACTTCTATGAAACATTTTGGATCTCCGACCAAATACACTGTTCATCAAGTAATCAAGAGGATGAGGTCGTGGTGGTGGTCGTGGAAACGTAATTTTTCCACCAAGACAACAAAGAGAGAATCTCGGATTGTGCTAGCTTGAATTTGCAAGATGCTCATTAAGACAAAAATTCCATGCAATGACAACACTTGAATGTTTTGTTCCCAAAGTCACTGTAGTCATGCAGAATTTTTGGCATGAAAATTTTATGTTAAATGCGGCTATAAATACATTGGATTAAAATTTATATAGAAATTAAAAATAAGTAAAATAAATATTGAACGAACTTCTCTGTTTTTTTTATATGAAGCCTGCCCAGTTGCTTGGTGGTCACCGATAAAAGACCTAAGATCATGATTGAAAGAGGTTGACTCGATGTAACATGATCTTGAACAAACAACAGAGACGATGAATTTCATGGGCAAGACTGATTGCTTGTTATAGAAGGCAAACAATGATCATTCTGATTCGAGGGGATGATGACGCATTAGAGGAAGAAGCCTCACTGTGATATAATGGAAAGCTTTGAGTATTAACGGGAAAGGATTATGCTTTGTGTGAAGCCTTGAAGATAGTGTTAACACACCAAATGAGCATGCAGGAGCTTCATTTTCTAGTTGTGGTGTGTTAAATGAACAATCTTCTTCATTAGAAAATATACGTGATCCTTGCAAGCGTTGTCGTTGGCTAGTCATTGGTGCATGTATTGAAACTGGAGGGATCAAACATTGCAAGAACAATTTACATGAAATGGAGAGCAAAATTAATTTTATTGTAAAGAACCATAAACATGAAGGTAATGAGCATGGCATAATGGAGAGTGAAGCTATTTGTTGATCCTAGAATGAAGTAGACAATTATTTGAGGTGTGAGCATAATAAATTATTTAATGTGGTGCACAACAATGATATAAATTTTAAGGAACCAAAGATATTTGTTGTTATTTGCAAATGTAGAAGTAATTGTTTGTGCTATAAACAAAGTGACTATTTGTCTTCATCAGAATCTGTCTTTGTAGGAAGACAATGGATAGGTACAAAATTATAGCTCATTTAAACAGTACGAAGATGAGATATTTGATAAATTATGGAGAAGCATATCATAAAATTTTTAAAATATGAGTTATTTTAGTGATTGTAAAATTTGATTCATTGTTCCAATTGTTTGGCAATGTTCTTGGTGACAATGTCAAATTGAAATGAAAGAGCTGCAATGAAAATAATAACTAATAACAAAGCAAGCATAACAAAGAGAAAAACATGTAAGTAAATTTTGCACATACCAGCAAAGGAATTAGAGAATGTTTGAGCCCAAAGTGGTGGCGCAATAAGCAAAGAGGCTATAGTACTGTCAAAACAACAAAAGAAGCACGAAAGGACTTTATTAATAAGTGCAATAACAATTTTTCATGGTAGATAAAGAACACAATTGAAAATGTGGCAAGCCGAATTACAAAGCATAATAAAGTACCATAAGAAAAAACTTGATTCTGCAATGGAATTTTTTCAATTGAACCTTTCTTGACACGACAATGAAGCAATAAATGAAAGAAAGAAGTGGTCTAATTAATAACCAAGAGTTTTTTCACCATAATGGTTTATTTCTTATAGAGAAATATTTTTATTGGTAGATTGCACTCGTCCAATGCAAAACGGAGATGGTTTGCATCATGACATAAGAACAATGTGTAAGTGAACAAAAATTAAATACTATATCTCTAATTTGGTAACCATGTGAAGATGATTTAGAATTAAACATTGTATATATGGTATTTATCATCGTTTTATGATTTGTTAGAGTTCAAGCGAGTCCTAAATATAATTTTATTTATTTTTGAATTCTTTTAACATTGCTATGACAATTTAGATTATAAATTTTTGAAGCAACAAATGCTAACTAATTTTTGGGTCTTGATCGCAATATGGTTCCAATGTTTAATTATCTAACATGACCATTGAAATAATACTCATGCCAAAAGTTAAAAAAAATTAAGGGCAATAAAACTCCAAAGATAAAATTATTAAAGGAAGAGGAATAAATGACAACAGCAATGGAAAAAAGATTGCCTACAGAAGTAACTAAACATTAAAAGCATTGGTGGTGACAATTTTAAGAAATTAAGAAGCGTAAATATCATAACGCATGGCAATTTGAGAATGTTAAAGCAATCGATAATAATCCTTAGCAATTTTTTGGAATAAATTATTTAAACCTAACATCAAGCGAATAAATTAATAAAGAAGGGGTAGTAACGAAACAAAACGTATGGAAATTGCAGCAAAACACAACAAAGTTGAAGCAAACAATTGCAACATCAACCAATTTTTGCATGAAAAATCAAAGCGACGAAATAGAATTTGCTCTTCAAACCAACAAAATAGCTATCAAATAAAATTTTTTAGTAGAAACTAAAAATGGCAATATTAAATGAAATAAACATCAATTGCAAGAATGAATCTAACATAATTAAAGCAACTTTAAAGGCACTAAAAACAAAACAATCTAACAGGAAAAAACTAAACATACTAATATAAACTCAAATTAATATCCATTGCACAAACAAATCTGACACAATTAAAGCAATTTTAAAAGCATTAACAATAAAACAATGATGTAATTGGTAATTTAAATTAGAAAGTGAAAACAACAACATAAATCAAAAACAATTAATGTAAAAATAATAAGACAGAGAGCAAAAATGTATTAATGTATCAATTTAAAAATTTGACAACAAAGTGATAAACGAAATTGAGCAAACCTTAAAGACAACAAAGAAGCACCTCGAACGCAGTGAGTCGACAAATAGCCAACACCAAGCAAAAAGTGTTAATGATGAAATGATCGCCACACAAACAATAAGAAAACCAATGAAAAGGCATTAATAGAAGTGTAGCAATTGCAACAATATGAGTATTTGGAATATAAATGGAACTAAAAATAGAAAACAACACATAGAATAGGGAAGACAGAGTAAGTAATTGTATTGAGGCAACAAAACTTGTTTAACCATCATACAACAATGCACGAAAAATTCTAACATATAAAAATATGCACACCCTAAAATTATTATCTAAGGAAAATTTGAGAATGAATAATAATATTACAAAATACTGAATAATTACTAATTTAGCTAACATATGGAACTGAAAAATGAAAGCAAGCAAGAAAAAGCGAAATTAGGAAAAATCGAAATAGAAATCGCTCTTTGAACTAACAAAGTAAATATCCAACAAAAATTGAAGCATAAACTGAAAATAGTTATGTAAACTCAAACTAACATCCATCGCACAAACAAATGGAACACAATCAAAGCAACTTCAAAGGCATCAACAATAAAACAACAATCTAATTGATAATATAAATCGAAATTGAAAGCAAGAACATGAATCGAAAAACAATTAATGCAAAAACAATTAGAATACCTACATTGGAATTGATCTTTAACCTAATAGATCAGCTATCAAATAAGCAATTATAATAAGAAACTGAAAATAAACCTCAACTCCAAAGGTATCAACAATAAAACAACAATTAAATTGACAATTAAAATTAAAAACTAAAAGTAGCAACATAAATTTGATAAATAATTTTTAAGGATTTTGTTTAAGACAATTGAAGCGAAATTGTTTTTAACCTAAAAAAGTAGCCATGTAATCGCGATGGGGAAAAATGATCTACAGACAATATTGGAAAAAACATAAAAAATAATTAAAGCAAATGGAAAAGCATAAACAAAGCGAGTCATTAAATATGTAATTAAAAGCTAAAAATTGCAACCAATAGACATGAAAGCGAGAAACAATTTTTAAACAAATTAAGACAATCGAATCGAAACCGTTCTTAATGGCAACAAAGCAGATCATCCAAGTAGCAATTGAATTTTGCAACATCAATGTGTTCATGGAAAGCATCAACATAAATATGGACCAACCAATTTTTGCTCGAAAAAGTCAAAGCGATGAAATAGAATTTGCTCTTGAAACCAACAAAATAGCTATAAGATAAAAAATCAAAGCATAAACTAAAAAAGGTAATATGAACTCAAATCAATGTCAATTGCAGGAACAAATCCAACACAATCAATTAAACGCACTAATAAAAAACAATCTAAATGGCAGAAACTAAAAATAGTAATATAAACTCAAATTAATATCTATCTCACAAACAAATCTAACACCATCAAAACAAATTCAAAGGCATCAACAATAAAACAGTAATAATGCAATTGGTAATTTAAATTAGAAAGTGAAAGCAGTAACATAAACCGAAAAAACTACTAACGGAAAAAAAATTTAGAAAACTTACATCGGAATTGATCTTTAATCTAACAAATTAGCTATCAAATAAGCAATTGAAATAAGAAATTAAAAATAAACTGCAACCTCAAAGGTATCAATAGCAAAACAGATAATAAATTGGAAAAAAAAAGAGAAACTGAAAGCAGCAAAATAAAAATGATAAATAATTTTTTAAAACAGAGTAAATAATTGCATTGGAATAACACAACTTCTTTACCCCCATCATACAACAATGCAAGCTGAACATGGCTAATGATATTGTTAAAGAAATCATGGTCAATGATATTGAGGCATAGATGATATTGAGGCATGGAAGCCAAACAAATTATATAAGTTGAACATACAACAGAGGCAAAAGAAAGAATTTACCGTCAATGGAGGAATCAATGGCTGAGTACTGTGAGGAAATAAGTTCGAGGCACATAGAGAAAGAGACAAATAACTAAAGAAATGTGACACACAAAGTTGAACGAAGCAAAAGCAGAAATGTGATGAATGGGATTCCCAGCAAAAATGGAAGAATTAATTGTATGGCCACCAAAACTGACGTCGATTTTACCCATGGTTGTACAAAAGGTGGCATGAAATTGTATGTGTTGGCTTCAATATCCAGTTGTGAACGATTTTAGCCTTCATTGAATGCAGTTAGCGACAAAACATATAATGAGTTTGTAGGATGAGCTGTTTTTTTCTTTCTCGAAGCCACAATTACTGATGAGATGCATTAAAGAGTCCTCTGGCGATGTGCAAGTTGATTTTGATTTTGAAATTGGTGTAAAATTTGCATCCATTGAAGAAGTCGTGAATGTTGTCGTGTGTCTACAATTTTAGAAGTTGCTCACTCTATTTCAATTAACATAGCGCCTCTACAAAAGTAGTAAAGAAGCGATGCAACCCAGCATACTGATCCGCGTGTAGCTCCTCAATTGCGTGAACCAGCAGTGCATGTCTGCGCCAAGCTTTTAATTTGCAGAAACAGTAATGTAGTCAAATGTGAAAATTTCAAAACGCGGTGCATGGGCCAAAATTGCAAATCACGCAGCTCCTTTTTTTTGTCCTTTTGCGGTGCAATTAACGCACCTCGAGTGTCTATTATTGAGGTTTTTAATATACGAAACATGATAGTGCATGTACCATTTCCTTGTGAAATGTTGATTTTTTAAAAGCGGCGCAAATGTTGTATCTGAAAGCGTTACATTGTGCTGTCGTTTTGTAGTGTAATTCACGCTGACGTCAAAGTCATTGCAAGCATCGGTGTATTCAACATTACATTATAATACTCTAAAGCAACGAACCAATTTTAATTTGAACAGGCAACGCACCCCCATACATTCTTAACAGTTGATCATGCACCCAAGTCCACAAAGTGTATTCAGCATTACATTACAATCCTGTTAAGCAACAACCGATTTTAATTTGAACAGGCAGCGCACCCCCATATATTCTTAACAGCTGATCATGCACCCCAGTCCACAGTGACTCTAGGTGTGCATGAGAAGTAGCAACCCGAGTTGTTCTAGCTCTTTTGTAAGAATAAAACTGAAAGAACAAGTCATTCAAGTTGGGATTAAGTGCATAATGTTAAAGTGTGATTTATGCATTTATTTGTCCTAAATGAAGGGAAAACAACAAAAATGATTAGGCTAAAATCGATCCCCTCAAGGGTTAAACCCTTCTAATTTCTAGCTATTTTCAAAAGAAAGTAGAAGGTCTTATTCATGATTTTTAAAACGACATCATTTTGCTTTTTATGCTTTTTTTGTCCCATAGTCATTGAACAATGATTTTTCCCATAAAAATCATTATTTCTTTTAAAGTGGGACAACATCATTCTTGTCTTAAGCTAATTTAGGTTTTTAAATTTTAATCGAATATTGTTATGTACACGGGTCTAATTTAGCTCTACAACTTTGTCACCCTTTTGATTTCAATCCTTGATCTACAAAATCAACAATTTAGCCTCAAATTGTTCTCTTTTAAAAAATTCTAAAATTACTATCAATCCATTATTCTAAAATTATAGTTCAATATTCTCTTCCAAATAAATCTCAAATAAAAACAAAAGGCTCCTTTTTAATTCTTACACCTTTTCTTTTTAGCTACTTAACCATTAATTCTTTTACCTTTGGTAAAATGGGCTCTACCTTTTAATTCTGTCCAATTTGACCCCTCATTGGTTGAATTGGCCTTCCAAGTTATGCCACCTTTTTAATTTTGATCCTTAATCTATCAATTTCTTTAATTGTGACCAATTCCACCTTTATTTTCCTTCATTTCTCAAGTTAAACATTTAATTGCATGACACATTAGTTTTTTAATGAGCTATAACTTAATTTTTTTGCTTGATTGAAAAAAGAAATTGTTTAGAGAAGGGAAGAGGAAGAAGAGAGAAAAGAGGAGACTGAAATTTGAATAATTGTTGTATTGATATTTTGTTTTGCATACATTTGTTGTGTGTGCACTTCTTTATTTATACACATTTCTCATACATTCTTTGGATTGTGGCGGCATAAGTTACGAAAAGAGACTCCAAATTATGATATTCACATTTAGTTTATTTAGAATGGCCAATGTCT
Organism: Salix exigua; assembly: GCA_032356905.1. Lineage (NCBI taxonomy): Eukaryota > Viridiplantae > Streptophyta > Magnoliopsida > Malpighiales > Salicaceae > Salix > Salix exigua. The sequence continues at coordinate 9,402,035 of CM063600.1, forward strand.
ATGGATTTCACAAGGGAGCTTAAATATAATTGTGTTATTATGAAGCAGTCAAACAGCTGAAGGAAGGAAAACAATTATTCAATTTTGTAACGAATGAGCAATTTAAGATCCAATTCTAAACTGCAGGACAGAGACCACTAAGTAGTGGATTCAAGAAAGGGATAATCAGTATAACCAATGACAGGATCGGATATATAGAAAGTGTCGCGATTGTATTTGTTTAGTGGTGCATCAAGCTCAAATCTTTTCGGCAAGTCTGGATTGGCCAAGAATACTCGGCCATAAGCAACAAGATCTGAATAGTTATCGGCAACAGCTTTGTTTCCTTCTTCCCTATCATAGCCTCCGGCAACAATGAAAGTGCCATTGAAAGCCTTTCTCATGGGTAAAAGACTGTGCGGGCATTCAACTCTTTCCTCCACCGTCTTCATTCTTGGCTCGACCATATGGCAGTATAAAATCCCATATCTATTCAAGGATTCAGCCATATACAGACCCAAAGCTCCTGGATTAGAGTCGCCTGCTTGACAATAATTTGCGTAGGGAGAGAGTCTAATGCCAACTTTATCTGCTCCTATCTCATTGACTACAGCTTCAACCACTTCTAACGCAAATCGACAGCGGTTCTCAAGAGATCCACCATATTGGTCAGTTCGGTCGTTAACTTCATCCTTCATGAACTGGTCAATTAAGTAACCATGAGCCCCGTGGATCTCAACACCATCAAAACCTAAAAAGCAAGACAGTTTATCATGTTACAAAAGAATTCAGATAACCACTTTGAATACAAACGATTAAAATCCAAAAACTTGAATAAGAAGAGGAGAGATTGGTTCGGAGCAGCGTCAAATTTATATGACCAGGAGTTGGATGATTCATTATCAATTCCAGATTTTTAAGCAAGAAAGTGGTGATTTTCAAATGAGGCGGCTTGCTAGAAACAAGGCAATTTTTACTCCTGTTACTCTCCCCACACAAAGATTAATGCCAAAAATCATTTTTAAATGGTTCTCAAACACAGCGAGATGTATTATTATGACGTAACAAACCTTAATTGCACAAAAATATGAACCGCAGTATTCTTTTATTTTCATCTTTTGTTTTTTTATTCTGTTGTTCATAGACTACTTCGGCAAATTTTCTAACTGAATTTCTCAATTGAAATAATGAGAAAGTAAAACGAATAGGTGATGAAATTTTAATGCTATAGGAAATAAACACTCTAGAATTACCTAACGAAGTTTAATTTGATCCAATAGTTAGATCAAAAGTTGTCTATTAACGTAATGCATTTGACTAGCACACTCCACACAACAGAGAGATAACGTGCTGCTTTTAGTAAATACAACAACAGTAGAACTAGAGTTAGATCATGGCATCCACTACTTTGTACCAAACTCATGAGCCCTTTATTTGAGCCAAGGAGGGGGTTTACTGAGAAGCATTGCATCAATCATCGAAAGTTTTGTAAAGGGAAAAAATGCTCTGCTTGAGAGATTCAACATACATATTTTGGATTCAAATTCTTTTCAACTCAATGCAAACTCACCTCGATTTGAAACCCTTCCAACGTGCCAAATTTGACAAAAGAATATGCCACATTTAGCATGAACAGCATCTACAATGGGTTTCCATGCCTCAATTTGCTCTTTAGTCCAGATACCAGGAGTATTTGGATATCTGTAATTTAAAAGAAATCACAATTTCAATACAAATATCATTGAACTTATGAATCATTAAAATAGATGGATAAATAGATTTGCAATTGACAATAAAAATAAACAAAAATAATAATTTACCCTTGAGCTGTGTCAGAAACACCGGTAGCTTCAGCTATGAGAAGGCCACCTTCGGTGGTTCTCTGAGAATAATGCAAGATTGCATGCGTCTGGGGAACATTGTTAAATGATCTCAGTCTAGTCAATGGTGCAAGCACTATTCTGCAGATGGACAGCAAATCATAAATTGATTTTACCAAGCTTCGCTGGTAAATTCATTCATCTATTTACACATTGAAAACAGATCAAAGCTTCATTTTTATTTATACATTTTAAATTGAAAAAAAACCTCGTTGAAATAGACATTTCTTGAATCTGGCGATTTATTGCTCGAAAGTTTTCCAACATGAAAAGGAAAATGCCAGCTGGGGTTTCTACAAAGGAAAAGAAAATGCCAAGTTTTTCCCATAAAAAATCAAGAAACCAACAATAAGAACCACATATTGAACCCCACCAACAACATGTCAGCATTATATCATACCATGTCAAACAAAATGCACAAGAATGGAAAAATGATGTGAGCTTTTCTGTTTGAATGGAATCGTTAAAAGCATAAAAGAATGTACCTGTGAGAAAGATTGAAGTTTCCCATCTTGTATGGAGTGAGTAGAGGAATAGTGAAATGTTTAGCAGCCATACTAGCGGTGTTATTGCTGCTGCTGCTGCTCTCTTCTCCGTTTTTTAGAGATCTGATTTCATTAACATACACACAAATAAATATTTTCCAGATCAGTACCTTCGGACTTTCTGTTCTAACGTGTCAGTTTGGGACTGTGGAAGCAGATAATGAGTTGTTGGGATAAGTGGTACAGGTTTTTTCTAAAAATATATATTAAAATATTTTTTAATTTGAAAAATGTACTTTTGATAAATTATCAATAATAATATAAAATAATAATTAAATAAATTTTTAAAATATAATTATAGTATATCAAATACCGTCTTAGGAAAACATTTACAATGTTTTCATTAAGTAGATAACGAGCTGTTGCCTGTTCGGATAAGTGGTACAGGTTTTCTATAAATTAATATCAAATTACAGACTGTGCTAAATTGTTTCTCATGCGCAGAATTAAATTCATGTTTAATGTGAGCAACTAAAACAGTACGACATACTTACAATCTTTCAGACATCTTAATCTCTTGTCTTAATGTAGCTACACTTTTGAACCAGGGCATGTCGAATCTGCCTCCTTCGGCGACATCAATCACTTTCCATGAGGCCAGGAATCAAGATTCTCAGTAGCAGTGCTCGCTCGCTACCTGCTTCTATCAAGTCATGATAGCTATTAGTGACTTCTTAAACCAAACTTCCCTTATCGGAGACTTCTTCGTGGTTATTTTCAAACCCAGTCTGCAAAATAAAATACATACTTAGTTCAGTAATGTGAATTAAGTTATTTTAAAATATATATATATATAATATAATATATTATATTCTTGTGATGTTTTTGTTCTTTTTTGACAATTTGTGTTTTTAGATTTTGTTTTTATTTTTTCATTTTATTTTTTGTATTTATCTTTCTGAAATTTTAATTTATGTCGGTTACATTGTATTTTATTTTTAATTTTTTTTTATTTTCTGGTCCTATAAAACACCGTATCAATCTAAAGTGTTTTTCATGCGCCATATATATATATATATATATTCTTTTGGTGTTTTTGTTCTTTTTGGACAAAAATGATCCATATTTTATATATTTATGTTTTTAGATTTTGTTTTTATTTTTTCATTTTATTTTTTGTATTTATCTTTCTGAAATTTTAATTTATGTCGGTTACATTATATTTTATTTTTAAATTTTTTGTTATTATTTTCTGGTCTCAAAAAACACTGTAACAATCTATAGTGTTTTTCTTGCGCCATGATATATATTATTGACTAATCCACAGTAACACCTACTATTAATAAATATATTTTTGTGAAAGACAAACGGTTGTTAAAGTAGCCGAGATGATCTAAAGAGCGTGAGATTAAGGTCCCTCCGAGATGGTCTATTGATAATTTCCTTCCTTTTAATAATGATGATAATTTTATGTTGGTTATTTCGTTGAAACCTATTAAACAGATAAATTTATATCGATTTAAAATTCATATATTTTATAGAAAACGTGCACTTGAGGCACGGGGTATTGGCTAGTATATATAGAAAACTTGTACTACTTATCCCAACAGGCAACAACTCGTTATCTAGATTTTAAAATTTTATTTAATTATTATTTATATATATATATATTAAAGTATTTAAAAGGTCAATTTAAAATAAAATGTAATTATATCATAATATCAAATACCTTCTTAATGTCATTTTGGAAAGCTAAATTAATAAAATACCTTCTTAATATGTGTATTTTAATAGTAAAGTTATTTAGAAGAGTCATATATATAGTAATAGTTGAAACACAATACACTAACAATTGAATTAGTCAAATATCAATTGATAAACATTAATTTTAAACAATATATTACTCTAAAATATAGTTAGAGTTGAACTAATGAGATATCAACTGATAAATATTGATTTAGATCTTTCGTGAACTCAATTGTTCAAGTTTTTGGTGATTAATATCAATTTTATAACATGATAAAATATTATCAATTAATAAGATTAACACACTAAACAATATATTTAAAATTAACCAATAAGTTTAAACATAATTAATTAAAAAACACATTCCTTTACAAATAATTTAATCAGATTAATTACGAATTAAAACCCTTATTTCTCATAATTTTCAACATTCTATTTTGAAAATACACGACAGAAATTTGATCCAAATTAAAATTATCTATTTTCATAATTTGTTTTTCTTTCTCAATCCTGTCTAATTCTTGTTTCTCTTGACTTTATTTAATCATTATATCTTGTTGCTCTAAAATATTTTATGTCTTGTTTTTTATCCACAATTTCAAATAAAATATCTTTGAATTGTTGTAAGAGGTTTGTTATAAATAAGTTGCTACATTTAAGTTGTTCTTTTGCAGTTTTCTAACCAATTGGTCTATGTTGATAAATAAATATTTTGTTATCTTCTCCTAAACTAACATAATCAGGGGTAGATGGAGTTGAAGAAGCTGGACTTGCATTTCTATGATTTTTTTTGTTTTTATTTGACCTTTGATTTTGACTTGCACGCTCAAATTGCTATTAGAGATCTTTTTTTAAGATAAACCAACAATATTCTAGTTGAAATTGTTTGCCAACACATGAAGCATACATTTGACGAGTATCATTAATCTGTTAAAACAAAGTCAATAAATTGTGCCATGTTAAAAAAATTGTGAAACAAACAGTTTAACGTGGAAATGGAAAAAAAATCACCTTTGATTATTTAGTCATTTCGCTTTTTTGATGGTTTTCAATTTGGGTAACAAATCCAACAAATTTACCAACGTCTTTATATATTTCTTGTCATCTACTTGAGATGCTTATTTGGAAATGATTATTCAAGATTCCTCCGTTCTCAACAAAGTAAGCATGAATTAGAGCCTAGAATTGTCTTGTTTGTTGTTCAACTTCTCTAATTGGATCTTTGCTTGTATTTAACCATGCAAATACAAGTAAATAATTTTTCAGTTTTTACTTGATTTTTTAATTGTATGGATAATTAAATTGGAGTCTCTAGAGTCATAAAAAAGTTTCGGATCACTTGGTTGAGAAAGAATATCTTCAGATTTATTAGAAAGTTGGTGAATGAGTTTGACATATTTGAGTCCATCCAACAAAAAAAAATGTGTTAGGTGATATGTTATATTCTATCTAACTCAAACTATATACAGTGGTCAAATATTTCAGTTTAACAATCACATTCAGTAGAAATTGGCCAAGTATTCCCTCATAAAAGAAATCAATATAAAATCAAGGCTCATATACCACGAAATTAGTAGGATCCCACAATTCCAAGTTCCCACACCTTTCTTTTTCTCTTTTTTTGATGATCGGGGTGTCCGAGCCATCTTACACGCACCTCGACTATTCACCGAGCTCACTTGAACACCTAACAAGCCCAAATGAGCAGGTAAGGCACCACGGGGGTGACAGGCATACCACGCAAGGAAGGACCCAGAGGGACATGAGAGGAGGAGCCCTCCATCCCCACTCCTAGTGGGACTCGAACCGAAATTCAAAAGAAGGAGGGCGTGCCTCTACATCGTTGTTCCCACAGCTGTCTTTTGATAGCATAGGTTGATACCAAAGGCGCGAACAAACACAAAGAAATCTTTGGATTGTAATTTGGTGTTTGTAATGGTTTTTTAGACTACCAATAATGAGTTCAAAGGAGATTTGGATTGTGTTTTCAAAGCAACAATAGGAGGGGGTGTGATTTTTAATCGATAGAAGGGAGAGGGGGGTTTCCAATTCTATCAATTTAACCTAAACTACAAATCAGCTTTGATCTGTAATAAATCAGATCTAAGAAAAATAGAAAAGTTTAGAAAACAAATCTTTTGGTATGGAATCATTGGGTAGAAAATTGATAGGAGCTTTTTTTCTTCATTTTGGTTCGGTTTTTAATTAAGAGAAGAAACAATTTTTCTTGTTCTACTTTGGTTTTCAACTAAAGCAATATTTCAGTTTTTTATGTTTTGCCTTTTCTGTTGAGAGCATCTAGAAATAGAAACTGTAGAACGGCATAATTATTTCAGCTATTCAAATAGTTGTTCCGTTGGACATATTAAAATTAAACATAAAAGCTAAATGTATAGTTTTTTAACTTTGCCTCTTCTAATGCCTATTGCGTTGGAGATGCTCTTAGTAAACATTTGAAACCTTGTTTTAGAAAACACAGTGCATTTAAAACTATTGTTTTGATAAAGCTGAAATGTGATGCTTTTTCATAATTATGGGTTGCATTTAAAACTATGGTTTTACAACCCTAGAACAAAGAATGTGAGGCAAAACATAGAGTTTAATATTTTTGTTGTTGTCAAGAGAGAGTTTTTTAACTTTAAAATGTGGTAAATGTTACTTTATAAAAACAATCTTTGAAAATATTTTTTGTATCTCATAATTTTTTTTATATTAGTGAATCAAAACAATTTAAAACACTAGAAATTAATAATTTAAAACTAAAAAACTATTATTAATGTCACAATGATATTTTTTGTGCTATGCGCCCCTCCATCCCTGGTGAGGGAAACGACGCACGTATACTTCAATCTCCTTGTGCATCATATCATGAAATAAAGTCACCATACCCCTTTGATAAGTAGCAGCATTCTTTAACCCAAATGGCAGACTTTATAGCAGAAAGTCCCCCATGGTGTAACAAAGGTTGTCCTCTCCTTATCTTCTTGCGCCATTTTTATCTGATTATAGCCTGAGAACCCATCCATAAAGGAATATGTGGAGCTATGAGCTGCATTGTCAACTAACATGTCTATATGTGGTAGAGGAAAATTATATTTAGGGCTAGCACAATTTAAATCCCGAAAGTCCACACAGACTCGAATCTTGCCCTCCTTTTTTGGTACCAATACTATGTTGGACACCCATTGTGGATACTTGACCACCTCTAGGAAACCAATGTTCCATTGTTTTTCAATTTCCGCCTTTACTTTGATCAAAACTTCTGGATGCGTTCTTCTTAGCTTCTACTTAATTGGTCTGCAACCTTCTTCCAATGGTACCCTATGTACTACGATATTCGTCTCTAATCCAGGCATATCCTTATAAGACCAAGCAAAAATGTCAACATAATCTCGAAGCAGTGTAATAAAGTCTTCTCTTTCCTTTTGTGTGACCAAAGTTCTTATCTTGAGCTCTCTCTAGCTTTCTTTAGTACCCGCATTTATGGTTTCTAGTTCCTCCTTAGTGGGTTTCCAAACCTGTTCATGTTGTTCTATTAATTTCGTGAATTCCCCAATGCTATTTTCATCCTATTCTTCCTCTTCTACAACTATTATGTGTTCTTTAAAATTCAGCCATTCATTCTCAGTATAAAGTGCAGGTGGTGTTGTGGAAGTTCCTCTTTCAGGAAAAATGAGTGTAAATGCACAAAACAAAATACCAAAAATAAAAACAGAGAGATGAACTAAAAATGCATGATTTCATAAAAAAATTTGGTTCACCACAAAAACAAAGATAAAATTCGATTGGCCTATCGAGCCTTAAAATAAAAACAACAAAACAAAACAAAACATTGCTCATTACATTTTGAAAACCAACGGAGCTTCTTGGGTCACCCAATTCCAGAACTTCTCTCGCTCGGCTAGCTTCCGGATACAAGTAAAGGTCGTAGCTTCCTCTAGAGCATAGATGGTCAACTGCGGCAGCTCTTCATCTCTTCTTTCGGATTGAATCTTTTCAGTAATGCCCATGACTTCCTCCTTTTCCATCGTGTTTATGCTCATGGATGAGAACTTTTGAAGAGAGCTTTCATGTCCTAGGTCAGGATGTATTATATATGCAGCTTTTGGGAATGAGACCCTGATCGGAGGAATTATTAAATTTTCTTCTTCAGGCTTCCTTCCATCAATCCTCGCCATTCTCTTCTCCCTTCTTGCAATAGCAACCCGTTGGTAATCCTCCTTTCTAGGCTTATACCCCAGACCAAACCTTTGTTCCATAACCTTCAACTTTGTTACACCAATCCACTCAACCTTCCCTTTTTCTGCGTCAAATCGGGCAGGAATCTTGTGCTTTAAAACGCTTTTAGCGGCCATTTTAGTGGCCTCTAAGATCCCTGGTTTCCTTATTATAGTATTCTCAGACACCCACTCAGTATTCACAACCTCGAACGCATACAGGTTTCCATCCACACAATCTTCAGCTTCAATGAAAGGGACCGCCACATTTTTCGTCATCAATATAGTTTCTTCGGCCTTAAAGGTAACCAGGACACCATTGGCAATGTACTTCAAACATTGATGCAGCGAGGAGGCAATTGCTCTCGCGAGCATGTATCCATGGTCTTCCTAACAACATGCTATAGGAAGGGTGGATATCCATCACCTGAAGGATTACCAAAAGACTTGAGGAACTACAACTAGTTCAACTTTGATTGACCCCAACACTTGCCTCGGTGCACCATCATATGCTCTAGCCATTATAACACTTGGTCGCATGTGAGAGGGATCTACTAGCATCTATTTCAACATATGTTTTCACAACACATTAAGAGCTAAGCCATTATCGATGAGAACTTTACCAATGAGACAATCTTTGCATCAGACTATGATATACAAAGGCTTGTTATGTCTAGTTCCTTCAGCGTCGAGTTCATCTTCCGTGAAATACAAGTAATTTGAAGCATGGATCCTCCCTACTAGATGCTTCATAGTCTTTTGTTCGATATCTTGAGGTACGTAAGCCTCATTTAGTACCTTCTGTAAAGCATTGCGATGTGGCTCGGAACTGAGGATTAATGACATGATGGAGATCTTGGCACGAGTCTTTTTCAACTAGTCCATTACACAACGACTTCGCTATGCTTCACCGACTTCAGGAACTCATTCCTCTCCTCCTCCATCACAGGTTTGTTTACTTCCAGCTCTTTTTCAAAACCCATTGCCTCTTTACCCTTAGCTTTCCTTTGTTTTTCCAATTCCTCGGGCGTGAAACAACGACCGCTTCGGGTCAAACCACCTATCTTAGCTAGGAAAAAGGAGCTTCATTATTTGAGGTAACAACATAATTTCTGGCGTTGCCATATAGTCCGCCTCATTTACATATGAGGGCTTATATAATACCAACCTCGAGAGCCCGCTAACTGTTGATTGGATCCTACACTTCTCTATTCCTACTACGTCTCCACTACCTTTCATACTCTCGATCCTTCGCTCCCCAAAGTCAACATCCTCGTGACCTTTTGATAAAACTCGATAGATTCATCAATGTGATGCCCTTTCTCGTTATGGAATGGGCAAAAGTGTTTTGTCCATGTTGTGCTTGATTGATTCCATCAAATGTCCAGATTGCACCAACATACTCGTATAATCTAGTCAAAGTCACCTTGAGAGCCCTTTCTTTATTATCGGTTTCCACTTGCATTTACCCCATTACTTCCTACAGACAAGCTTGGGCAAGGGATCCAGGTTCACATTGGGTGGATCCTCAATGGTGACCCATCCGATCTTGATCAATTGCAATACCTTCCTCTTAAAAGTCGCACGAGTCTCGATGCTATGACCTACATTACCAGCGATGGTATTCGCAAGTCAAATTGGGGTTATGCTAGGCGAGGAAAGGTGGTTTCAAAGGAGGTAGTGGTAGGGGAGCAATATGTCTAATGTTTAGCAAGCTAGCGTATAACTCCTTTATGGTCATGGGCAAAGGTAGTAGTTGTTCTTCCGGTTGTTGATAATCTCTCATTTGAAAAATTTTTGGTTATGCACCGGAAGTTTAGGTGAAAAGGCTAGTTTGGAGTGGAGGGTAAAGTTGATGCTTGGTGGTTTGGGGTGCTGGTGTTTGGGATGTAGGTGTTTGGCAGCTTTTGTAATTTTTGTCTTTCCCCTTGTACTGTCCTCCAGATTATTCACCTCAACTTCTTTTCTTTTCCGATAAAACCTCTCTTCTCTACGGGTTCCATAATTCTTTCGTTCGGATTCCTTGCCCAATCCTCTTAGCGATTCATGCACGCATCGTAAAAATGCTAGGCGAAGCTTCCCATCAAGTGCTTGTAGTATGGGGCCCTAAACGTATTGGCAAGCAGAGTCACCATTTCTGTCTCTATTAACGGAGGTTGTACATTGACGACTTGGTCCCACCATCTTTGAGCATAAAGTCCTTACGGACTCTGAGCTCCTTTCTCCATGGTCATCAAGTTGGTCCTATCGGAGTGATCTCCATATTAAACCTGTATTGCTTTAAAAAAGCGTCTGCCAAGTCCGTCCACTTTGTAATCCTTATGTTGTCCAACCTCATATACTAGCTGAGGGCCGATCCTGTTAGGCTATCCTGGAAGAAATATATTAACATTTTATCATCGTGGATAACCACTACCATCTTGTTATAGTAGGTACGAAGATGAGTCTTCAACATTCTATCCCAGTATACTTGATAAATTCTGACACCCTGAACTTCCACGGTATCATTATATTAGGCATCAAACACACTTCGGCTGCTCTAACTGGGTCAGATAAATCATTCCCTTCAACTGCCCTTATCCTCTCTTCTAGTGCGGACCACTTTCATATCATGTGTGGTCGGAGAATCTAGCGTCTTGTGGTTCCTCATCTGTTAAATCTAATGTAACAGGGATTGGGATGGGCCGACTGGATTTGGGTTGCTTCTTTGGTGAGCTTGTCAACCGCTACGGTCTGCTTCATCCATCCGAGTTGACGTTCCTCTCTGTCTCTTGTTCTTAACGCCTTCTTAAGTAGGATGGCTAAACGTGCCACATCACTTCGAACAACTTCAAGCTCTTTTTGTATGGAGATTTTGGATCGGCCCTTCTTCATTTTCCATTCGTCTTCTTCAACGAGTGTTGTGGACTTTCGCAGGGGATCTATGTTTCATAGTTGAGCTGTTTGCATGAATGTATAAGAAAATGTATGATAAAATGCATGTGAATCTAATGCAATGGATTTTTCTTGTGAACTATTAAGGGCCAACACTTCATGGAATATGGGTTTCTTGTCACATTGCCGCTAGAGTACTTGCTTCTGGTCATTTGCTTTAGTCATATTCACCAAAAGAAAGAATTTGCATAAGAGATGGGTCAACGCCCTTTTATTGATGTTGGATAAGCTTGCTACATTTTTGAAAACATAAAGAGGAAAAGCAAATTAATATCCTTCCTCTCCCATCTCTTTAGCCAAGGGTAGGAAAGCAAATCCACGATTCTCGATTGTCTCCAAGAAGGCATCGGTCTTAGCTAGACTTCGCCAATAACGGATGATGTCTCTCCCACATTTCTTGCATTGGTTCTAATGACCCGAGCATGCGCAGCTAGCTTCATCCATTTGTTCATCCATTTTGGACATTTTTTCAATGAGCAACATGTTGGTTTTATTCAATGAAGTATTATTAGCATCGATTTGATCCTTGTGTTTTTCTATAAATGCTAGGTTCTCGTCCGGTGCTTCACCTTTTCTCTCTCTTTGTCGAGCTTCATCCTCGGAGTTCTTATCTCATTTTCCTTAATTGCCAATTCTGCTTTCACAACTTCATCTTTCACGGACCCGCTAAACGACTTTCCGACATTACATTCTTATGCAATTCTTCATACTTTTCAGTTCTATCCATCAACTCACATTGGACCTCTGCAAATTTCTCTTGGTAATATTCTATGCTCTCTTAGCATTCATTATGTTCGATCTTCAATGCATTGAGTTCAGAGCAACTTTGCATCCACTTGATTCACCTTCGTTAATTCTCTCTCAATTCTCAACCTAACATTCTCCTCCTCGACCATCTTCAACTCGAGCTTAGTTATTCTCGCATCTTTAGACTGTAATTGCTCATCTAAAAATGCTCTCCTTTTATCACCTTCCAACACCATTTCTTCCATTATCATCTTGTCTTTTCGGGTTTTGCTCAATTTCATCTGTAGCTTCTCGATTTGTCTCCTCAATTCCCCTTCACTCGTCAACTATTTTCCTCTTAATAGTCTTTTCTTCGATTTGTGGAGACTTTACTTCTTCATTGGCCGCAGTGAGGCAACTAAGTCTCTCCATTTTGCATACCCTTCACTTGCACTCGGGATCTCCTAAGCCTTTTATTTCAAACAAAGCTAGATGTTTCCAATCTTGTTTTATGGCTCTCACGACTTCTGTGCAATGGGATCTTTAAAAACCAAAGAATTGAGCAATTCCCTTTGTCCTTGGAACGAATTGCATGCCCTCATGTCTGTCTTACCACGAGAGCAGGAGCATACCCTCATCTTTTCCCGTAACTCATTAAGACATTCACTACTTTGGCCCAAGGGGCTTTCCATTTGAAACCACTATTAAGTAAAACTTTTAGTTTTTCTACCCAACCTTGGTTGTCTAGATCTCCCCATTCTTCTTCCTCCACTATCCTCAATGGTTTATGGTTGAACCACCAAAAATTATTAAAGACAAGTTTTTTTGTTTCAATGTGGCTAACCATCCAACTATATAGCAATTGTGTGCAACATCTCACTACTCCTTTCCGGCTCTTCGACAATGGTTAAGTGTTATGATGGTTTCAACCAAAACAGAGGCCACTCGGGTTAATTTGTGTATTCTCATATTCCACATAGCGGGAGCAACTTCAAAGCTTACTATACCTGCTTGACTTGGGAATAACACAAGGCCAAATATGCTTAATGCAATTAATCTTTCCTTATCTCGATCTAGACTTTTGTTCTAGTTCCAATTCCAACATCTTCCATCTCGGACCAACAACCTTCTAATCTAAAAACCTTTTAGAGTTGGGGATCTCGAGCAACTCGACAGATTCAGGAATGATTTTGTCATATCTCAAAGGGAATTTTTTTTTGTACAGATCAATCGGAAATTCAGTCAACATCCTGTATTTCTCCATATTAGGACATAGGTCTATGCTCCCAAAAGAAAAACAACGGTAGTCTGGATACCAAAAATGAACTAGAGCTCGCACCGCTGGGCTTAAAACTTCTACCTTCGCAATCTCCATCAGGCGTCCGTATTTTCTAAAAAAATGTGTCCTTATCCACATCCTGAAAATGAGTCATTAACTTTTTCACCTCATTTATAATGCAATCTATATTATTGATTGGTGATAGCCTCTTAGTATCGCTTTTAAGGCAGTCTCCTTTAGTCAATTATGACAATTCTGAATTTTTCTCATATTCCATGATGGAAAATTTAGCAGTAGTGGTCATTTCGTTCACAAGACCCGTAATCAAAATGTTATTTAGACCTTTTTTATATGCAGAAGATATTATGGAGCATACACCCTAAAGATAGGTTCTAGTTCCCGTACGTGAGACATAGGGTAGGTTTACTACTTGGTCTCTAAAGAGGGTCGCTTGCTGTCCCAGTGATCACCTTCGTAAAGGTGATATGGTGGTTTAGCAGATAGCGGGATGACATGTATACCAATCACCACTAGTCTAAACACTCGGCAAAGAGTTGGGGTTTACACAAACTTTAACCTTGACTCAAGTCATAGGTAAGCTACTAGTCCCCCACTTAACTTAAAGTTTAGTGTGTGCTCTCAAAATAATAAAAGTGATGCATGACAAGGCATATCATGATGACTGAATGTAAAGATGCATGCTAAAGCTTCTGAAAATATAAACCATCTATAGCAAGAAAAACAATAACATATCATAAATAACAAAAAGAATTATCAAGCCTAGTCCAAAGGGTCCCCAGTGAGTCGCTATCCTGTCACACCCCAACGTGAGAGCGGCGTCGTGGATCGACCCTCCCGATGAGCGGGCATTTCAAAATTTGGGGAATCATCTTTATTTTCGTAAAAAGGGACTTTCCACCTAGTATTATGGTTACTAGAAAACCTAAACTGGTCTTTCAGAGATTCTAGGGTAAGGGACTGGTTATGTAAAGGGAAGGTTTTAGAACCCCTAGTACGCCTTACCTATAGTACGCCCTACCTATGGTAAGTTGCTTGATGTTTTTTCAGTTATGATTTTAATCTTTCAAAGAATATGTTGATTAAATGATGAATGGGATTTTACTCCACCGAATATTTTAGATATTAATCCCGTAGGATTTATTTATCCAAACACCGACAGTGAATAATAGCGTATAATTCCCACCAAATATATTGGACACTAACCCCTTTAGGATTTATTTATCCAACTACCGATGGTGAATAATAAATTGTCAAAAATAAGATTTTATATTTTTGAAATATTGGCTAATACCCTTTGGATTTTACAAACATGTTGTAAAATCTCAAAATGCAAGAAATGATTTTTTCTTTGCAAAATTCAAGCTAAAACTCATTTTTCTTCAAAACCCAAGATAATATATATTTTTTCCAAAAACCAATTTTTAGAAAAATATGCTAGTGCATTAATTGTATGCAAAAAACAACACATTTTTTTGATATTTTTCAAAGAAATATATATTTTTAATATTTTTATACATCTTTTATTATTTTTTATTTATCTAGTGAGTTGGACTACTAGCCCTCAGTGTGGAGTCTGGTCGCTAACCCAACTTGTCTCAGGTCGGTCTGCCACTTAGAAGGACTTGGGTCGTTGTCCTTGAAGACCTTAGGTGCAGGTCGTCACCCAAACATCATGGGTCTATGCCGCTACCCAAGAAAAATTTTGCGCTTAGGCTGTCGTGAAAAAAATATCGGTCCGGGTCGTCGGCCAAGAAAATCTCGGTCAAGGTCATCGGCCCAAAAATCTTATGTCCGGGCCATCGGCCCAAAACTCTTATGACTAGGACGGGCTGCAAGCCGCACTGTTCAAACGTCTGGTCGGGCACAAAGCGTAGCTCGACCGACCGACATGGAGTGAATTAATTCACTCCCGCATGCGAAATGAAGAAGACGAACAATAACTACGTGATTTTTCAAGTGTGATGAACGGTGTACCTATTTATACCGTTGGGTAGAGGAGGTCGTGGTGATTCTTCTGGTCATTATGGCGTTGGAGATGGTGGCCTAAGGTGGTCGGAATAGGCGTCAAAATGTCTCGCTGTCAAGTTGCGGGGCTGCTACGATCGCGGTTGTCGACGCCTCTTCCTTTGCCTGAGATGATAGAGGAGTTATTGAGGTTAAGGGGTGGCTTATGGTGATGAGAAGGAGTAATATGGGTGGTCGATAGTGGTGATGCACGGCTGGCCGAGAGTGAAGAAAAAAGGGGGTCTGGTTTTTAAGAGAGAGAGGTAGAGGACACGCACTACAAGAAAAGGGTGCCATTAGGAACGGAATTTTGCAATCAAAATTTCGTTGCTAAATTTACATTGAGAAATTGTTTAGCAACGAATATTCCGTTGCATTTGAAACGGATTAGCCGTTGCGTTTGCAACGAAAAATCCGTTGCATTTGCAACGGATAATCCATTGCAAATTAAAGATGAAACTCGCGCGCCTAGTGAAAAATTTAGGCATGAAACACACCATTTTAACCCATTGTCTTCCTCTTATTCTCTCCCTCTTGTTTCATTTACTCACATTTAAGTTTTTAATTATTGATCATCATCAACCAAACAAACACCACCTACCTTCTCTCCATCTCTTCTTCCCGATCACCACCTCACCGGCAATGAGCTTCAGCCACCCAGCAGGTCCATCACCACCACAACGAAGGTACGGTCAGCATTTCAAATTTTAAATTTGTGCTCAGTTTATAAATTTGCTTAGTTTTTAAATTTGTTTAGGGTTTAAGAAGTTTTGGGGGAGCTTTGTCGTGGGTTTGCTTCGAATTTCCATCTATGCTCATGTGTTTTGACCAATTAAGTGTTTTGCCGAGAAATTGCATTCTTCATAAGTGCACCGTTCTCGTCTTCATGCCTTCTTATCAGCTTCTTTCTCTCTGCTTTGAATTCTTCCATCTTTTTATCCTGTATTTTTATGAACTTGCTAATGTCCTTCACCCTATTTCCACATAATTTTCAAATACATTATAAGCTGAACATATTCTGCATTCAGTGTTTTTCTAACCACTGCCATTAAAATGAACAACCCTATTATTATTAGGATTTTCTTAACATGCATGAATTACACCGTCCAAGAGCTATGCTTTCCTTCAAATTAATGTGTCCTTCAATTTACCAAGGAGCACAATGTAGATGACCCAATTTGTTCATCATGGTTAGATGGCAAAATTGCGATCAGGCAGCAGAATAGCAACTGTATCATAAGAGTTTCCTGGTTTGATGTTGAAAATTGACAAAGACCTAGTAAATCAGGAGATGAAAGTTCTAATAAATACAAGACATAAGGATAAGAGAGGCAAAGTAGTGAACCATAAATAATGCAGAATAAGGTTTTTTATTTATTTTGAATTCTAAACTTTAAAGATGAGTTCTGAGTAGTCAGGTGTCGACTATAAAGTTGAGTGCTTCATATATATTTAACTTACATTTTTGGTTAATGTGTTGGGATTCAGATCATTTATCTGCTATGAGTTTGTGTTGTAATTAAACTATGTTGCCCTCCTCCTACATGTAAAAAATAACAAACAAGTACTTGTTGTCTAAGATGTGTTAATGTTGGCTACTAAGCTCTATTCTCTTTGGTGGTTTGAACTGAAGATCATTGTTAAATTAAGGTGACTTCTATGGGGAGAACTTTTGGACTTTTCAAGCCACTTGATAAGTCAGGTGGATAATAAGATACATAGAATTTTGTTGTGCTTCATTTTTCAACTACTTTTGAGGTTTAAGCACTAGTTTTTTTTTCTTGTTCGTAGACTAGTTAATGTTGAGTGCTTTTTGAATATTATAGCTGAAACCAATACAGGAAAGAGAGCTTATTCATGGAGCACTTCTATTCTAATAAATGTTTTTTCTGCATTTCTTAATTCTTGTATGCCATGTGAGAACCATGGATTTTCCTGTTTTATGAAAAAGATCATTATAGGAAATAGAATTCATGTCTTAGCATATTCTCATCGTTTCATGTTAGTGCATTGAAGCAATATTTTCATCAAAGAAAATTTCCTATTACAAAGCATCTGAATATCTATCTAAAACCGTTGTTTCCTGGTTTGTTCTTGACTGGTTTTCTTAATTTTATTCATGGAGTGCTTCAGTTTTAATAAATGTTCTTTCTATATTTCTTTATTCATGCATGCCATGTGAGAACCATGGATTTTCCTGTTTTATGAAAAAAATTATCATTCAAGAAATTGTTCTTCACTTAACTGGGGAGAGTTAATATATTAACTTAAGATATTTAATATTCTTTTGTTCATATTTCTTATTATTATCATATCGATTAGTTTTTATCAAGAATACTTATTGATGACAATATAATTGTTGTAGGATGTCTAGACGTGGATCTATATTACAATATTCCAGGAGTGATAGGTCTGCTTCCAAATCGAATAGAACTCCATCTACTGCGAATAAAAATGCATCTGCTTCTCACCAACCCGAGCCTGATCAATTACATGATTATTATACACACAGAGTTGAAAATACATTTCCTCATCAAGAGGATCATGTGAGGTTGAATACACATGAAGCTTTCGGGTTTTAAGATTTGTTAGAAACACAAGGTGTCATGCGAGATCATGCAAACATGTTTACAAAATTTAATGTACATCAAGGTTTCGTGGGAGGAGGTGGTGTTAGTGATGAGCATGCCATTAGCAATGAAGTTGATGAAGATGGTAGTGATGGGAGAGAATTCTATGGGTCAAGGGAAGGTAGTAACATGAGATGTTCAAAGGTTCCGAATTGCCTCCATTCAATCCATGGTTCAAATTGTTCTCAAAGCAAGATATGCATTAAACGGAAGAGTTTTGACACGACAATCGATCCATTGTCAGGAAAAAAGGAACTGAGATTGTATGGAACATCTGAGAAAGTATAATATTTTTATTAGATAATTATCATTTGTGTCATTATTGTTCCATGAAAGTTTGTTACTTTAATATTTCAGGTTCAATAACGCTTCATGTGGCCGAGAAATCAGAATAATTTTGAGAACTAATTTCAAGGGGCCATGAAACTCATGGGATAAAGTTGATGCTATGTGTAAAGATGAATTGTTTAAGGAGTTCAAGGTATGTTTTTCTGTTAAGCTAGAAAAATGGCTTCTGTTCGACATGCATGCTCCTAAAGCTGGTTTTAAGAAAATAGGTTGGTGTGTTTGTGGTTTCAAAGTTCGTTGAAAAAGTTTCAACACAACTTATCTAGAAATGATCTTCTTTTGTTGATACCATTCACAGTTAAGCCATACATTGCAGATTCTTTATTTATGAGAATGAAGCCTATATTCCCTTCAAAATTATCTTTTTTATCTTCACGATTATTAGGTCCAACTAAGAGTTCTAAGGCTGGAATCATAATTTCTGGTTGGGAAATGTAGAAGGAAATATAATTTGTCTAAAGAATTAATAAATCACCGAATCAACAACTCTTCATATCAAACACTCCTAAGAATATCAATGCTATTAAATTTGTATTAATATGCAAAATGTTTCCACCATGAATCCTAAAAACATCATAATCGTGGCCATTAGAATTGAACTCAATATGCATGAAGTTTCCTTCATGAATCCTAAAATCATATTAGGCATTAAAATTTACCCACATGCATTCAATTTAGTTTAGGCAAGAAGCACAGAAAATGTAAAATATATTCAAATAAATTACACCTTGATCAAAATCTCTTGGATGGAACTTAAGTGGGATTTTGATCCAACTTGATATAACTAGATTTTTTTCAAATAATAGATTTATAAGAATATCTTGTTGTTTTTTGATGTATGGTATACGGTAAATTCACAAACAATATTTTGTTCCATTTCATTGGCATGCTATTACTTGGATCTAGTTATTTAGGTTATTATTATATTGTTTTTTATATGATATGGATCGAGATACTAGTTTTTTTTTAAATGATGAGGTTGTTTGAGATCTGTATGTTTATGTTAACATTTATTAATTGTCATATGTATTTGATAGAAAAAATATGTCTTCCCTGAAGAATATAAAGCAATTGTTCATAAAATTTGGGAAGATAAAGCTCAGATTTCCTTGAACCAAGAATTGGCACGAGCTCGAAATAAAGCTATGTCAATAATAGGAACCACAAATATTATTGATTGCCTGGATAAAGGACTTGTTGGGATCCAAAATGAAGATTGAAATACAAAGATCAATGATGTTTGGTCCACTGATGGATTCCACAAACGATCCAAATCTTCAAAACAGAATCGATTGAAGAAAATAGATGAGAAAATAAGTACCCATTCTGCTGGCTCGGTTTCATTTGCATCATATCAAGCTAGTATGGTACGAAATGTTGTTGTTCAACACTTGTAATTTAATTTGTTTAATATTTTTGTTGCTTACTTTTTTTTTCATGTTCCTAGCAAGAACATGCCGGAGGGAAAGAACTTCCGTGGGATGAGGTATTTTCTGCGTTGCATCAAAAATCAAATGAGACCGGCACATTTGTAGATAATCGATTTAAAACAGTGGTGGTAAGTACTTATATTTTATATATATATATATATAAAATATAATTCATATTCAAATTAATATATTTTGACATGGACTTGTCTGTTTGCAGGAAAAATATAGAAATGAGATGGTTGCAAGATATGGACCTGATCAGGGCAATCATCCCTCTTTTGATGGAGCAGCTTGGTGTGAGGCTTCAGGGGGAGTAAGCAAGGGTCGAGTATATGATGCACCCCGTATGCCTAAATCTAAAGTTGATGTGAGTTCTTCATCACATACCTACTCAGTAAATTCATCATATCCAAGCACAGCTACTAGAGGGTATCGAGAGCAATTGCAAGAAAATCGTGAAGTTATTAATGATATGAGAAATGAAATTTCTTCCATTAAATATTTTCTTAAGCTCTTGGTAGGACATAAGGGTCTAAGTATGTCAACACCTATGGCTCCGTCGATGCCACCACCTACAATGACTCTGATGGGTCCCGTGTCTTCAACAGTATATTGACCTCGACCTCGACCTCTACCTCAAATACCATATAATGGTCCATCTTCCTCTCATCCACAACATCGTAGATCATTTCTGCTTTAAACACTTTAAAATATGTATTTTTAAGTTCCATGTTTATTTGCTTAGTCATGTAAATATAATCGAATATGTAGTGTATTAAGGTTCCACGTTCATTTACTTAGTCATGTAAATGTAATTGAATCTGTAAAGTATTAAGAATTTTAATTTATAATAATTTTTATTTTCACCATATTTATGTTATTTTGAATTTTAATAATATTTCAATATTTTCTAGTACTTTTAAAATATTTAGTTGTAATTAATTAAAATTTCAATATATTAAAAATGGATTTTAAATATATTAAAATTTCATTTATATTCCTGTCGTTGCAATTGCAACAGATTTGCCGTTGCAATTGCAAAGGCCTTGCAATGGCAATGGACCAGCCGTTGCAAACTGTGTATTTGCAACGGTAGAAATTCTGTTGCAATTTCACTTGCAACGAATAATCCATTGCAAGCTAAATTTGAAACGACATTTTTCTAATAAATTGTGTTCTTTGCAAATGTCGTTGCTAATTAATATTAGCAACGACTTTCTTTGTTATTTGAAACGTATCACTCCATTGCAAATAGGCCTGTTTTTTTGTAGTGACGATAGAAAATGTTGAGAAGGGGGTAGGGATTGACTCCAATTTTTTCTCCCTTTCTCTGCATTTCTAACTCTATATTTCTCATGTATTTCCCTATGTGTCTGTTCTTCTTTTTCTCCTCTTCTTCTTCAACGTGTGCACTGCTATTTATAGCAGAGAAGACTATTAATGCATTTGAGGAAAGTATAATTAGAGGAGAATCAGGAAGGCAAGAGGAGAATCAAGAAGAATTGATCTGCTTTGCCGTGGTCAATTATAATTATGCGCGCCTGAAAATTCCATGCAATGCACACCGGAACAGTGCATGTTTATTTAATGCAGATTTCAATTATTTATTTTAGAAGAAAAAAAATGATTTGGTCCTTTATAATTTCTTTAATTGCACCCAATTGGATTTAAACTTGTGATTTTATGCAACTATATCCCATCAAAAACTCAATCTCAAAGTTAGCTTTGCGTGATTATTTTTTTCTAGTCCTTAGTTACTGATTTCCACTATTTAACCCTCAATCGACCATTAAACTTTAAATTTATCCAATTAAGCCCCCCGATTTCGTATAATTGACTTGGGAAAAATAAATAAATAAATAAATTGATCTCCAAAAATTTCAATTTCATGGATTGAACCAAAATTAAATTTACGAACTTGATTTCTTGTTAACGAAGCCCTTAGTAAAATTAATTTGACCGATTTAAACCCTTCAACTGGCCCTAAATTAATTCCCAATTACAATTTTAAATTAATCCACCACTAAATCAATTTGACCCATAAAAAGTATAATAATATCTTTTGACTTAGTTTTTACACAGATTTATCTGATAATAAATTGTTTTGACCTTAAATTTGTGATTTTGTTTATTTCCGGATACGAAAAAGATACGATGGAGCTCTCAACGACATCCAAAATTTCACCTCTATTTTCCTGCTGACACCAGACCCCTTTATTTAATTTTTTGTTATTTTCTGCTAGTTTTGGGGAATGACCCAAAATTTGGTCACGACAAAAAGAAATAAATATAAGCCTTTATCGCAAGTATATCAAAAATAATGTATTTGTTTTACTCTACATAATCATGATTTATTGTGTTTTCCTTTTTTATTAAAATATATGTTCGCTACAAAAACAAGAAAATAAATAAATAAAAATAAATATTATATTTATATATAAAAAATATTTTTGTAAAATAAATAAATATTATCTTTATTTTAGATATTATAAAAGTAATGTTTATTTATTTATTAAGTTTAAAATTTAAAATAGCTTTTTAAAAACAAAATCTTAGAGGAGACAAGCGACTTTACATTAGTAAATGAGAAATTGGACTTTAAAATCACAAACGTCACATGATATTTCCATAATTTTGTGTTCCCACGTTTCAATTTTGAAAAATAAAATAACTATATAAAAATGGTGCAAGATTGTTTTTTCCCCTAACTGAAGGGGAAGATTTTGGATTTTTCTAATAATAAAAGGTTTCGATTAAAATTTCATAAACAAAAAGGATGCTAAACAATTATTAGAGTTTATTAATAAGAAAAATATTTTTAAAATTAATTTTACTTTATCAATATATAATTTGAATGTAAAAATATATCAATCACCCATCAAAATAAAAAAAAGAAGTTGTGTTTGTAGTTTGGCAATGACAAATATGTTTTTAGTGCACATGACTTTATTCATTAAAAAATATATTTAATTTTAATAAAAGTTATATTTATGTTTAATATTCATTAAATATTTGAGACAAAATATTTTTTAAATAAAATTATACTTTTCTTAGACTGGAGATCTCAAATTTATTACATATATTGAGTGTTATATTTTGATTTTGTTACACATTGTCATAAGCAAGGGTATCAAATAGACAAATATTACATACATTATTTGAAAGTATTCAAATAATGAAACAAGATTCATCACTCTATGTAAATTAGAAAAATTATTTCATTTGTTCTGGAATAATATTCATTGTAAATTCTTGCACAATGTGAATGAGACTTGAAAAAAATTTCAAATCCTATTACAAAAAAATCAATGATTATGGTGTTGAAAATAAATATGATGTGATGGAGTAAATACTCTATTTGCTATAATATATAAATCATAATATTATTGATGGATATAAAATAATTAAATCAAAAAATTAGTCATTGAAAGATCATTTCAAATCACTGATAGTTTTCTCAATATTTTAATGTTCCACATATACTTGATCTTTAAATATAAATAATTCCGTTGATGAAATGATAATAAATTAATTTGTTTGATTTACATCTAGTTCTATTTTATTTATATCTATGATGTATATTTTAATCAACTTGTTAAAAAAATTAATGGGTCACACATAAAAATCATTGGTAAAAATTAAAATAGAACAATTAATCAAGTGTAACTTGATTGTAAATAAGTTTTAGAAATAAAGACTAAAAAAATAATTTATACAAGAAAGTACAACTCTAAACTTAGAAAAATGAAGTAGAGATGTTATTGTATATTTTTTAAAATTGTTATGAAATAATATTATTAAGAGAGCAAATTATTTTTTTATCATTAATAAAAAAATTATTTTTTTTCTATAAATAGAATGATACATCTCTTATTTTTAAAGTAGCACACAATAATTTAAGTTACATCTACCTACAAAACATAAAAGAAAAGAACTTATTTCTCACTGGTGATTTATATGTTTTAACTGTAAAGATCACACTTGGATAATTTATAATTTATCATAGTTCAGCCTTCAAACAATTATCCAATGTAAAAAAAAATACTTAATCTTCAGATAATTTTTATATAAACTCTAAATTCTACTCTCAAATAAAATTTTAGATTGATTATTTTATTTCCATTTCACGATACCCAGCACCAGAATTTCAAAACCTCAAGCTCTATGCACCCTCGTCAAGAAATGGATAATCAGTATAGCCAATCACAGGATCAGGCGTGTAGAACGTCTCTCTGTTGTACTTGTTGAGAGGAGCATTAAGCTCAAATCTCCTTGGCAAGTCTGGATTTGCGAGGAACCAACGCCCATAAGCTACAAGATCCGCACGGTTCTCTGCCACAGCTTTGTTTCCATCTTCCCTGTCGAAACCCCCAGCTGCAATGAAAGCACCATTGAAAGCCTTTCTCATAGGGAGAAGACTGTGCGGGCATTCATGTTTTTCTGTAGGCATCCTCATTCTTGGCTCAACCACGTGGCAGTAGAGAATTCCATGTTTGTTCAAGGACTCAACCATGTAAACTCCTAAAGCTTTTGGATTTGAGTCCCCTGCTTCCATGAAGGTTGCATATGGAGATAGCCTTATTCCAACTCTATCCGCACCTATCTCGTTGGCTATGGCTTCAACTATTTCCAAGGCAAATCGACAGCGGTTCTCTAGAGATCCACCGTATTGATCGGTCCGGTCATTTACTTGATCTTTCATGAACTGTTCAATTAGGTAGCCATGAGCTCCATGGATCTCTACTCCATCAAAACCTGCTTCCATGGCATTCCTAGCAGCTAATCTAAAGTCTTCGACAATTTGAGGGATTTCATCTGTCCTTAGTTTTCTTGGAGGTGTAAACTCTGCAACATCAATGCCATTACTTCGAATTTGAGGGGTCAGTGTCTTTTCCGTGGATGAGATTGGAGCTTGCCCATTTGGCTGAAAATCTGTCAGAATAATGTCCAAATAAATATCCAGACAAAACATAGACTTGGTTCAATTTAACAATTCAGTCACATAAATGCAACGACAGTAATTGACCATTACTAGAAATGCGTAAAACACATTTACAAGCCAATGATCCTCTTGATAGATACTTGAAGCAGAAAATCCCTTAAAAAAACAGAAAAAACACCTTTTATCTAGAGAAGATCAAGGAAAACTCATTCTCATATGCAAAACCCAAATGCAGTCCTTCTGTCGTGCCTCAAGAAATTAAAGCTATTGAACTTCGAGCATCAAAAAGTGGCAAATCCATTTAGATTACTAGTATTAGCAGGCACCGCAAATCCATCTCATATTGTTGTTGAAACCAATCTGAGTATTAGAAATTTGAGGAGGTTGGAAGCTTTCAGGAAACTCAAGAACTCACCTTCATTTGAAACCCTTCCAACATGCCAAATTTGACAGAAGAAAATTCCACCTTTTGCATGAACAGCATCTACAATGGGTTTCCATGCCTCAACCTGCTCCTGGGTCCAGATGCCAGGCGTATATTGATATCTGTAATATACGAATTAGGCCAATGTCATTACGATAAGAAACTAAATTAGTTTCAAAGTAGAAAAGCAAAAACCTGAAACTTATACAAAATGCCTTATTAGGAGCACAAAAACAGTAGAACAGCTGAAGTTTATACCCTTGAGCAGTGTCGGAAATTCCTGTTGCTTCAGTTAAGAGAAAACCACCTTTGGTGGCTCTCTGAGAGTAATACAAGATGGCATGTGGCTGAGGAACATTGTTGTAAGATCTCTGTCTTGTCAATGGTGCTAGGACAACTCTGAAAATAAACAGCAAATGACAAAAAGTATCACGCACCCTCTTTAGGCCGAAAAAGATGAAGCAGCAGTATATATAGAGAGAGAACTCTGCCCAGATTAAGACCAGATGCTCTTACATTTTCACTGATAAGCAGTGAGATTAAGATTCTTATTAAACTTCCCAGAGCTCAGATTCTGGGCAAAATCGGCCAATACATGGCAATTACGATGGCACAATGGTTAGATTATATACCCAGATTTCTTTCCAAGATTATACTAACTAAAGATTACAGTAGTAACAATTAAACGAAGAATGAATGGGAAGGGACACTTGCATATTTCCTAAATCTGATGGTAGATATAGAAGACTTGATCGTTTCACATAAAGCTAAACAAGTGATTTAGGAAAGGGAGATGCCAAGAGAAGGGTGTATCATATAAATCATAAATGACAAAAACTCAAGAACATAAAAATTGTGGAAATTAAAATAAAAACAAAGAGTGTGGTACCTATGAGAAAGATTGAATTTTCCCATTTTGTAAGGGGTGAGAAGAGGAGCAGCCACTGCATGATTGTCGGACTTCTGTTCTTCTTGATGCATTTTGTTTTCCATCTCCGGTGTCAGCTACGCCTTCGACTGCTGTTAAGCAAGAATAAGAAAATTGAAGAACTGAATGAGTTGTTGATGAACACTACTGCTAATAGACTAGACATTTATACTCTCAAAATATGACAGGAAGGTAGCCGGTAATTATAGCAACCATTAAAATAATAAAAGGAATCCAAAAGGGTTTCTCAGCTACCAAGTGCCAGGAAAGATTTTACTTTTGCGATGAAGGTGGTTCGAGATGGTGAAATGCTGGGATCATGCATGACGTCTAGAAAAGGAAGTTAGGGTGTTTAAGAATATGTTTGGAAATATTTTTGAAACAAAGAATAATTTTTATTTTAAATTAAAAAAATAATATTTTAATATGATGATGTTAAAATAATTATTTTTAAATAAAAAAATATTATTTTTATATATTTAAAAAAAATACTTCAAAAAAACTTACCTTAATTACATTTCCAAAAAATACTTCAAAGGGAACGCAACTTGACCCCATTTTAAACCACGGATCCTTACAAAGCAACATTTACTATGATTAAGCATCCCCTCTTTTAACCATAGTTATTCTCTGTAAAATACAACTAATTAAAATAATCATTTATATTATTATGAGCAAAAGTGATGTGATAAGTTAAAAATTTTATACCAAGCAGCAACATTTACTATGATTAAGCATCCCCTCTTTTAACCATGGTTATTCTCTGTAAAATACAACAAAATAAAATAATCATTTATATTATTATGAGCAAAAGTGATGTGATAAGTTAAAAATTTTATACTAGGCATCTCTACAAGGCAGCAACATTGAGGGTGTGTTTGCCATAATAATTACTGTTGTAATTGAGGTTTTTTTAAAAAATAATTTCATGAAAAATATTTTTAGTTGTGGTTTATAACTGAAATAGAAGTATTTGGTTAATATTGTGGTTGAATTTGAGATTCAATGAAAAGCAATTTCTTGTATTTGGTTATCATGTTTTTCATATTGCTGTCAACTTATGAAGTTAATTTAAAGGACACACATATTTTTAAAAAATATTGTAGATTTAATAATCATAATTATAAAATATAAATTTAAAAGTTCATGTAAATTAGACATTTATTTTTATTCTTCCATCAAATTACTTGCAATTGTCAACCCCTAGCTATTTGATCTAGAAACAACATCTTGAAAAATATTATTAGGAACAAAATTTGTAGAGACATAATTCCAAGAGCAAATTCAGTTGCAAGATTCTTAATAATCTAGGACCCCACTGATGTTTTCAACTTTCTA
Organism: Salix exigua; assembly: GCA_032356905.1. Lineage (NCBI taxonomy): Eukaryota > Viridiplantae > Streptophyta > Magnoliopsida > Malpighiales > Salicaceae > Salix > Salix exigua. The sequence continues at coordinate 9,429,346 of CM063600.1, forward strand.
ATCCATTATCAATTGAAAAACAATAGGATTGTGCAGTGAAACAAAATCATGCGTCTTTCCTTTTCTACACATTTTTTTAAAATATTATTTTAATATTTTTTCAAAAAATCGGGCTAGGCCTTACCCAACTATATGGGTTAGCCCTGCCCAGTTGGGCCCAAAGACCCAACTATGTTGGATTTGGGTTGGGTTGAAAGCAGGCTCAGCCTAGGATTTTATGCTAAAATTAAAACAGTGGGTGTGTTGCACTGTTCATTTCTTGCGTGAAAAGTACAATGTGAATTATAATTCATGCTATTACTATTCACATAACTCTTGAATAGTAACATGGTTGATGATGATGATAGGGTTACTTGCCTATACTGATGGGTAGACGAGGCCAAAGTGGTTCTTTCCATGGTAGTGACACGGAAATGGTGGCTTATGGTAATTGGAAGTAGCATTGGAAGGCTGCTCCTACTATTGTTGCAGTAGCTGCTGCTGCTTGACATCAGAGTTGTTGGTGAAGATCGAACGACGAGGTGTTGTTGGTGTTGAAAAGGCGGCTACTAGTGCTTGCCGGTGACTGCTGAGGAGAGAGAGGGTAACATTCATTGCTATTTTTGAAAGAAAAAGATGAAAGCCTGCAACCGAGAGAGGGCGCTGCTGGTGGTTTGCCGACGCCAAGGGTGGCAAGGTGGTTGGTGGTTATGGCACGTTGTGCTATCGTCTTCTTCCTCTCTGTACATATGTTATTTGTTTTTGCCAAAATCATCATCTTCTTCCTCAGTGACAATGTGTGTGTTACTAGTTTGTATTTTGTATTTTATGTAGGTGTGACGTTTTGTGAAAAGCATTTCAGATATGCTTTCCCATATGCGGCTCAAACGCATGTTTATGAGTGGGACTCACAATAAAAAGCTAAGGCCTTGTTTGGTTAAATAACGTTTGGCTTTGTGGTGAGCCTCAACCGCAAGCCACACTACAGAGTCTAACACCCACTTACTATGATTAAGCATCCTATTTTAAAATACAACAAAAAAATATTGATATTATTATGAGTAAAAGTGATGTGAAAAGTTAAAAGTAAAAATAAAATATTATTGTGATTTTTTAATGTTTATTTTAATTGTTGGAGTTAATAAAAAATAAACCACTAGAAAGTATTCCTGTGAATACAAATAATATTATTTTTTTAAGGAAAAAATAATTTAATTCCTCACTCAAATACAATTAACTTTTCAAATTATTTTTTTTCATTTGGGGTATACATAGTAAAAAAGTAAATCATATTTACACTATTTAAAATGTTATTTTATCTTTAAAATATGATTTTTTTCTTAAAGATGCTCTTATATTTTATTACCAATGAAGCATACAAGAGTAAAAAATTAAAAAATAAATTATTACATTTCAAAATTCTAAAAGATCAAAAACAGTAGGAGTATAAAAAAAGCTAAAATATTTTATTTCTATTCGTGTTTCTACTTGTCAAAAAACTATTATAACTTTTTATATAGGAAAAATACTAGAACAAAAAACGAATACTAAATAAAAAAAATATTCTTTATAAATAGAAAAAAACAAAAATGCATTATAATTAAAAATAGATAATATAATAGAAAAAATACACCACGGTACAAACCAAAACTATACAAATATTTTTTTCATCACGCTTATACAAATCATATAAAGTGTGTATAATTACAGGGACGTCCATAAATGACCACCATTATTGCAGCACTCCGTGTTTGACCGATATCATAAAGTTCAGCCGCCTTTGATTATTGGGGCGGAGGTGAGGACAAATGTCAATTTTTTATTTTATTTTTTTCAGTTATGTTAATTTTGTTTAATATTTTTAGATTATTCACTGATTTAAAAATAATTTTTAAAAATAAAAAATTATTTTAATATATTTCTGAATAATTTGTTTTTAAAAGCAAACTCAACTGTATTCCGAGAGAAATATGTTAATGAGGAAGATGAGGATACTGCTAAGTAGATTGCTACTAAAAGGCAGATATCAGGAACTTATTATGTCGCACGTGATACCAAATTAATACATAAAAAAACATGACACATTTTAATAATGTTTTTGGTGGACTGTTTTGTTTCACTTTTGACCGACCAGCAAAATAATAGAAAGCTGAAAGACACGTCATGCATGACAAAGCCCAGGGGGCGACTAAAGAATTCAAGGGACATCTTTTCATATGAACGAACCCAGCCAATATACAATTGTTTTTTTAGTAATTTTTAATTTTGGAATAAAATAATATTATTTTTATTTTTTTATAATATTTTAACAAAAATCTCAATCTATATATTTAAAATAATTGATTTTGTGATTGTTTGATAGTGTGATTTAGGTTGATTTTGAAAGTACTATTCGTTTATAAATACATCAAAATTATTATTTTTTATTTTATAAAAATTATTTTTAACATCATCACATCAAAATAATCTAAAAATATTTAAAAAAATTAATTTAAAAAAAATTATATATCAAAAACCCTCTTTTAGTGTCATATATTTAATTATAATTTTTTCAATAAAATATTGCTTGTATAAAATGATAATTGTTACAGAATAAATATATATTTTAAATAATAAAAGTGTTTATTATTCTAGAATATACATGATAATAATATATGATATTTGAAATGTGTACACAAAACTACTAAACACATGACATGTGTTTAGAAAGATTAACATAAAATAAATTCAAAATTTCACTCTCTTTCTCTTTTTTCTCTTCTCCCTCATCCGATCTTTAAACTACATTCTTCTTTCTCTTAATTTGTTCAATTATCTACAATCTCTCTTAATCCTAATATAGTATCAGAGCTATTATGCTAGCGCATGCATTGATTCAAGCTTCCGCAATCATTAAAAAAAATCTACAACTGAAAAAACACATCGTCCAACTTTTTCCTTATGATCTTTAGCGGCTTCTTCAATTGAGACTCTTTGAATTTTCGAGCTAAAGATGAAGATGATCATCCATGCCTTGGATGCTCCTCATTTACAGTATTCCTCATGGTAATTCCATCATTTTCAATCCTCCACTTAGTAATAATATTCCCAGTCTCAATATTAAGTTGATGCAATCCCTTCATTCATCGGACTCTTAAGCAATATATTTGTCTCAACACGCATAAGAAGTGTTGTTGCTCCTCATTTAGTTTTTGCCTTGTTCATCCGTAAGACTGCATTTCAGCATACATTTCAAATTCTCCACTCTCCAGTCCCTGTGCAACAAATTACTACATTCAAATTTTATACAACAAAACTGAAGCTCAAACAGAGCAGCAACAGAGCATAAAAATGATAAATGTGTTGGAAAGTAAAATTCGAGTGAAGAACGATTCATTGTTCAAATCATCTGTCAGGTTTTGGGTTTGAAACAAGAAAAACAAGCACTTGTTCAAATCGAGTGCATAAAAACTAAGAACTTGCCCAAAATTTTCCCAGATTTTGCAAGCATGTAAAAACTAATGAATTGTCTGTAAACAAACATACAATAAGGGGCAGAATAGCTTAGGTTACTGCCATCCCTTGATTTTTATTTATATAAAAAAGATCAGATTACAAGAATGGAATTCAAATCTATTACAATCTTTTTGAACTTAAAACAGGAAATAAATCAGCAAAATATAAACTACATGATATGATCAATCTAAATTGATATTTATTAACTAAAACACAAACTTAAACAATAAAGGAAAAACTTGATGATCTTCACAGCTTCATTCTTCAATTTCTGCAGATTAAGAATCAATTGACCAATGTTGACTTCGTCCCTACATTTTCAACACTCCCCCTTGATTCTAATCTGCTCATCCCAATCATCTCTCTCAATTCTTCAAACTTTTCTTTAGCTAAGGTTTTGGTGAACAAATAAGCTAATTGTTCATGTGTAGGACAATATTGCATTTCCGACTCCCCCTCTTGTTGAAATTGCCGAATTGCATGAAATTTTATCTTCATGTGCTTGGTTCTATTGTGAAAAACAGAATTCTTGGATATGGCTATTGCAGCCATATTGTCACACCATAATACTGTAGGACTAGCTTGTTCAAAGCTTAATTCACCTAGTATTTTCCTTAGCCAAACTAGGTGATTTGTTGCCACATATGCAAGCAATGTACTTAGCCTCGATGAGTGGAGTGAGCCACCACTGTTTGCTTCTTGGAATTCCAACAAAATATGGTTCCCCCATTGAAAAATAGAATCTGAAGTGCTTGACATCTCTTCATCACTTCAAGCCCAATCACTATCTGAAAAACCAATCAAATTAGTGACATTTGATCTAGCAAAAATCAAACCTAAATCCGAGTGTGCCCTTTAAGTAACGCAGGACCCTTTTGCAGACAACAAAGTGGATTTGGCTTGGACTTTGCATAAATCTTGATAGATAATTCACAGTGAACACTATATCTGGGCATGTGGATGTTAAATACAACAAGCTTCCAACCAAACTCCTATACACCTTCCCATCAGCTTGAGCAGCACCATCATCCTTTGACAATTTCAATCCTACTGTCATAGGTGTGCTGACAGGTTTGCAATTTTTCATTGCAAACTTGCTCATCAGCTTCACAATGAAGTTCTTTTGACATAGAAAACTACCTTGACTAGATTGAGTAATTTCCATGCCAAGAAAGTATGACAACAACCCAAGTTCATTCATCTCAAACTTGGTTCTCATGTTGATCTTGAATTCTTCCACCAGCTTTTCTTGATTTCCAGTAATTAACAAATCATCAACATATACTGACACAATCAAGATATGTTTATCAACCCTTCTTACATACAATGTAGGTTCATTCATGCTCCTTTCAAACCTCAAACTTAACAAGTATTCATCCAACTTGTCTGTACCAAGCTCTAGGAGCTTGTTTCACTAATACAAGGCTTTCTCAAGAAGATAAACTTTGTTGGCAGTGATATCTTCTTCAAACCCTTCTGGTTGCTCAATGTATATTTCTTCATTGAGTGTACCATTTAAAAATGCAGACTTCACATCCAATTGCCACACAAGCCAACCTGTTTGTGCAGCTAAAACTAACAACAACTTTATAGTATCAAGTCTAGATACCGGAGCAAATGTGTCATTGTAGTCAATACCTGGTTCTTGAGAGTAACCTTTGACTACCAGCCTTGCTTTGTATTTGTTTACACTCCCATCTGCATTCAGTTTAGCTTTAAAGATCCATTTCACCCCAATTACATTCTTGTGTGCAGGTCTGTCAACCAATTTCCAGGTTTGGTTCTTTTCAATCATCATTAACTCCTCCTTCATTGCTGCCATCCACACCTTTGAATTCATAGCATCTTCCACATCACTTAACAACCTTGTCCCTCTCACGGGTATGCTTGTCGGTTTCATCATCAACTTCTTCCGGAATTTCGGTTTGATCATCGAATTTCGGGTTTGAGATCTTCACTCACTTCACCATCCTAATTCCATGTGTTATGCTCTGCAACTTTTACATCCCTTGCTATTATGGCTTTGTTTGTTTTCAAGTCAAACACTTTGTAGCCACTAGTTTTAGAACCATAGCCAATCAAAATTCCTACCTCGACTTTTTGGTCCAGTTTCTTCCTTTTGATTTCAGGTTGCAAAACATAACATGGACTTCCAAAACCCTTAAATGTTCAAGATTAGGTTTAAAGCCATACCAGTATTCAAAAGGAGTTTTTCCCCAAGATTTTGGTCACCATTCTGTTCAATAGGTAGGTTGAGGTGTTGATTGCTTCGACCTGAATTTGAGAGGTAGTTTCTTCTCATACATCAAGCATCTTGCCATCTCTACCAAGGTTCGATTTCTTCTCTCACTCACTCCATTATGTCTGTGGGGTGTAAGGGACGAGTTAATTGATGTTTAATTCCTTCTTTTGTAAGGAATTCTTCAAGCATCCAAGAGGTGAACTCCCCACCATTGTCGGATCTTAACATTTTAAGCTTGCAATCTGTTTCCCTTTCAACAACGAGTTTTGAACCTTACGAATATCTCAGCCACTTCACTCTTGTGCTTAAGAAAATATACCCAACAATACCTCCTGAAATCATCCACAAATAGTAGAAAATATCTAGCCCCGTTTAAGGACTCGGTTTGCATTGGACCACACACATCCGTTTGTATTAGCTGCAGACCTTGATGTTGTTACGAATGTGGTTTTGTTAAATGCACTTTTGGTTTGTTTACCCAATTGACATGCTTCACACTCATCACCATGATCCTGAATTAATTGTAATCCTGAAGCTATCCGTAATTCAGCCATTCTTCTCAATAATGCATAATTGAAATGGCCTAGTCTCTTATGCCATAGTATAGAATTTGAGCACAAATCGGTGCTCATGCTCATGCAAGCTTCATTCCAATCTAGGATGAAGTTTCTATTCATCATCCTAGCCGAGAGCAGTAGGTTATCCTTAGAGTCTCTGATTTTACACATGCCTTTGTTAAAAGATAGTGAATAATCTTCTTCTAGCAATTGTCCAACATTAACCAGATTATGCTTGATTTTGGGCACAAATAAGACATTGTTCGGAGTTCTAGTTCAAACCATAGTTTCAACCTCAATATTTCCCATGCTTTCTACCTCAACATATTCACCATTTGCTATTCTTACTTTGGACACATAATTTCTATCCAAGTTTTTGAATATGTTCAAATCAGCTGACATGTGGTTTGTGCATCCACTATCTATAATCCAAGTTGAATTACTTACCTTGGCTATATTGCATTCTTGTTCTACCATAACCATGAATAATTGTTCTTCCTTGATTTACAAGTTTCAAGCAACATAAACCTGTTTTGCATTGCTTGGATTCTTGCAAAATTTTTGCAAGTGTCCAAATTGATTACAATTCCTGCATTGTGTGTTCTTCAACCAACACCAAGTATCAAGGTGGCTGGTTTTCTGACAGTGATTTGCAAGGGGAAAAGTTTCTTTCTTCTCTTTTCCTTTGAAACTTTGATCGCCATGGTTTGGTTGCTAAGTCCTCTCGCTGCCGCTTTTCCCATTGTCACTCCTCGCCATCATCTGTCTCTTCTTCCACCATAGTTTCCTTTGAAGGAATTCTTTGGTTTATATTTGCCTTTAAAACCAGCCACAAAAGCTTCTTCTCCAGTTCTCTCTTGTCTGTACGATTGTCTTTGTTCTATAGCTTGTAGAGCATTGACAAGTTCTTGAAGACTCATTTCAGCAAAGTCTTTTGAATCTTCTAATGAGCAGATTTTATGCTCAAATTTCTCAGGCAAGCTTACCAAGACCTTTTCCACAATTCTTGAGTCTGGGAAATCTTCTCCTAACAATCTTACTTGATTTACAAGTTTAGAGATGTGTGAGGAGAAGTCTTTAATGGTCTCGGATTCCTTCATCCTTAGACCTTCAAACTGCCTTTTTAAGTTTAAAACTTGCATCTTCTTTGATTTCTCATCCCTTTGAAACTCAACTTTCAATTTGTCCCAAGTTTCCTTTGCAGTCTTGCATGCCATGATCCTTGTGAAGATCTCTTCACTTACTGCATTGTGCAGACAAGTGAGGGCATTGAATTTCTTAGCCTTTTCTTCATTGAAGAATTTAATTTGTGCAACTGTGGGATTGTTTCCCAGTGGATTTGGTTACCTGTCATTCTCCACTATTTCCCACAGATCAAAGGCCCTCAAATAAGCCTTCATCTTTACTTTCCAGATTCCATAATTGTGTCCAGTGAACATTGGTGATTTTGAAGAAAAATTCGTCGAGTCCATTTCGTAGATTTCAACTATGGTTTGTTGGGAAAAATGCTCTCAATAGTTTTCAATTGCTCGCTGCAAGGCCTTTATGCAATTGATAATTAGATAGAACAACAAATCCTGTGAGTAAAGATTTCATAGGAAAAAAATCCTCTCGTGTTTCACTCTCCTTCCCTTTTTCAAAGTTTTAATTTACTTTGAAAAAAACTCACTTTGATTCACTCGTGTTTCACTCAATCCTTTTCAAAGATCCCTCTCGCTCGATACCAATTTGTTGGAAATTAAAATTCGGTGAAGAACAATTCATTGTTCAAATCATCTGTCAGGTTTTGGGTCCGAAACAAGAAAAACAAGCACTTGTTCAAATCGAGTGCATAAAAACTAAGAACTTGCCTAGAATTTTCCTAGATTTTGCAGCATATAAAAACTAATGAATTGTCTGTAAACAAACATACAATAAGGGGCATAATAGCTTAGGTTACTGCCATCCCTTGAGTTTTATTTATATCAAAAAGATCAAATTACAAGAATGGAAATTCAAATCTATTACAATCCTTTGAATTTAAAATAGGAAATAAATATGTTGAATATCAACTACATGATATGATCAATCTTAATTGATCTTTATTAACTAAAACACACACTTAAACAATAAAGGAAAAACTTGATAATCTTCTCGACTTCATTCTTCAATTTCTGCAGATTAAGAATCAATTGACCTTTGTTGACTTCAACCCTGCATTTTCAGCAAAATGAAGCTTAAACATAGTAGCAACAGAGCGAGCACCATCGTGCATCGTGAAGAGAAGTGCACACACACAGAACTTCTTGTCCTGTAAGCTTACCTCAATACAGTCTTCTGCTCCTGCAAAATCACAATCAAGATCTGTGCAATCGACAACCTCATAACCTTGACATGGTTCCTTTCTCTACTGCTTACGAAGACTTGCTTCTCAAACCTTCTGGAGTTGTCTCCTTGGAAAATCCTTTCCATGAATTACCTGTAGCGAGCTGTTATTACTGTTGTGATGCTCATCTCTCTTTGTCCTCTCTTCCCTCTCTCCTCTAAAGGCTTTTCATTGTTGAAGCTATCATTCTATCAATTGATTCTGGATCTTCCACGTGTTTGCTTGTTTAGAACCTCCTACGCAGAAGATCGACGTCTTCGTAAAAGAGGTGGCGATAGACTACCCATTAAGAGTGTATTTGAGAGCACGACGGTAGAGGACTCCTGGATTGGTCATGTAGTGCTTGCTATCTGCTTGAGTGTTTTGGTAAATGAAGAAGTTAGAAAGAGTGACGTAGAACAACTGGCACAAGAGTAAGAAGTGGTGTTAGACAGGACAACGAAGAAGAAGGAACGAGCCCAGAATCATAAGTCAACTTGCAACAAAATCATCAAAAATTAAGAGCTAAATTCTCTACATACAAGCTGCAAATCACTGTTGTTTTGCGTCGTAGTTTATTCCATATCAGATTATCATGTCCGTTATGAATTTCTAGTTATTTTACTGCATTTACTTTTGTCTGTTTATTTTCATTTTCGAATATATTACAAATTTCACTGCAATAATCGAGTGTAACCTTGACATTATCCTCGCTTATTTATATTGGTGAAAGCAGAGGACCAGGAAATAATAATACGTTCTAGAATTTTTCTTTACACTTGAGTTCTAGTTGCTATGATTTACATTGGTAAGTCACTTAATCACCTTCCATTCCGCGTCAATGTCTCCTCTACTTGCAAAGAACTCGACCCCGAGTTATATTTCGGATAGATTGGAACATCTGCGCAAAATTCATACAGGTCGGCTACATTGAAAGTGCGAGAGATGTGCATATCTGCAGGAAGATCTTAGGCATTGCCATTTATCTTCTTGATGATTTTATATGGACCATACTTCCTTGGTTTCAACTTGTTATAGGATCCAAGAGGAAACCTCTCCTTGCATAAAAAGACCATCACCTCATCTCCTTCAGCGAGCAGTTTTTCGCACCTTTTGACATCAGTTGTAGCTTTATATTTCACATTCTTCTCCTCCAACCGAGCTTTCACCTCTGCTTAGACTCTCCGAGCATGTTCGACCAGATTTTCAGCTGCCACAATAGAACCAGTCATCTTGGGCAGGCGGACTAAATCCAATGCATGTTTAGGCGATTTTAAGTATACCAGCAAGAAAGGAGATCTACACATAGCTGTATGAATTGCATTATTATATGCGAACTCAGGTTGCGGCAAAGACACATCCTATTGCTTTGTCTTGTCAACACAAATGTTGCGTATCAAATTTCCCAAGGTCCTGTTTAGATTCTCTGTCTGTCCATCAGTTTCTAGGTGGTATGTGCTGCTAAATTTTAATGTGGTATCCATCCTTCTCCATAATGTGATCCAAAAATGACTAAAAAATTTTGAATTCCGATCAAAAGTGATGAACTGTGGTACCCCATGTAGTCGTACCACTTCTCGAAAAAACAAATGAGCTACATGGGAAGCATCGAAGGTTTTCCTGCATGGGATAAAGTGACCCATTTTGGAAAACCTGTCAACCACGACAAATACGGAGTCCACCCCCGCTGAGTTCATGGCAATCCCAACAATAGTTGTAATTCAATAATACAAGCAGATTGTGAGCCGGAGAAATACACATTTCAGATTCAACTAGTTGTGATTCGAGATAGGAAGTAATAAAGTTATCAAAATCTGTATTTATTAAGTTTTATGATACAACTATATTATTTGATATTTTTACCCATATTTACCTAGTTTTTATGTATAAACTGCCTTGATATTCATTGTTTTATATTTTGAAGTCATTTTTAGATGAAAGATGCAAAAATGAGGTAATTAGAGGTGATTGACATATTTGACCTTGAATCGATGTTTTGTGCATAGTATAAGCTCTAGAGATTGAAATGAAATGATTCAAGTGGAATTAGAAAGCTAACATCCATACCCTTGTATTCTATAATTATTTTTAGTGTAATCATCTAAATTGTTATATGTTCTTAAATGTTTTGTAAATCATTACAATAGTCTGTAATTCAATAATAAAAACAGTTTGTAAGCCAACATCTGGTCTACAATACACATACTAGCTATGATTCTAAGATACTTGAAGTAATAAATTAATAAAAACTATATTTATTAAGTTTTATATCAATTTAAATACAAGGACTAAAACCATAATTCAATTGAATCTTCAGTTCTATAGTAAAAATGTTTTGTTTCATCTGACATGAAAATGAGACTTGTAAAAATTAATGGAAAATTTAAAACATGTAGTCATAACCTAGTTCTTAAAGAAGACGAAGAATCTTAAAATATGCAATAGATCCAACAATCTAAGTAAAAGATTGGCTATAGTTAAGAAAATATAAAAATCACCCTTATTACATCTTTTATGAGGAAAAATTACTTTCACTATGTGTTTCTCCTAAATCAATTTTACATATAACCATTTATCCTCTATATTATATTGTCACCTTATTACTTTCACTATGATTTTGTCAGCATTATTCACTATGTGTTTCTCAGATTACACAATTGCAGACTCCTAATGTATAGTAAAAAAAAATGCTTGATAGAAAAATTCAAGAGTTAGTTGCTTCCATTCAAATATCAAATTGCTCAAAGTTAAGCATTTGTTGCACATGTCAATACATTTAAATACTTTGTTAACAAAACAAAGTATAAAGAAAAAAAATACATTTTATTCTTTATCCTTTCTTTAATACTTACAAGCTAGAATTTTGAAAATTATTTCAAGGGTATTTAGCAAGGGTTTCTCCATTGTTTGGTTACTTCAACTTTTCTGGGTTGATTTAAATTCATTGCTTCAACCACCTATTCTAACTACTTTGGCATGAGAGTTTTCAATAAAGGGCAATATTGCTATTGTTCAAGGCAACAAATTAGCAGATACCAAGCAACATTAAAAAAATGAAACCCTATTAGATGACATAACATAACATGAAGAGAAAGTTATATTAGGGTTTTATATTGCTTCTGTTTTATATTCAATTTATATTGAATTTAATAACAATATATTTCTACTCAAGGTTCTTGAAAGGAGCATCAAGCATTGATCAACATCTCTATTCAACAAATTCTATCAAATACTCTTGAAAAGGTTAGTGTAATTTGTTTATTTTTTTTATTATTTGTATCGATTAAATTCATATTGTTGTGTGTTAGTGTAATTTGTGTAATGTTTTTTTGTATTTGTACTGTTGACTTTTGTAATTAGTTTAGGTTTAACTGTCTAAGAATGGTTTGGATATCTTCATAATTAGTTTGGATGATTGTTGTCAAAATCGTGATGACTTTATGAGTCAAAAGAATAATGTAATTGAAAAAGAGAAGTAGTGAGCCCTTTGGTTAGTATGTCTGCAAATTGTTCTTTGGAAGAAACAAATTGCACAACAAGCTGATTGCTAGTTACCATTTTCTCGAACAAAATGCACATCAATTTCAATGTGTTTAGTGCGTTGATGCTACACAGGATTAAAAGACAGAGCTATGGCCAAATGGTTGTCATAGAAGATAACAAGAGGTTGAATAATATCAACACTCATAAAGGCTAACAGTTGCTTCAGTCAATCAATTTTAGCAGCAGTGGATGATAATGCTTTGTATTATCTCAGTAGAAGATCTAGAAACTGTTTGCTATTTCTTGGAAGCCCAAGAAATAGGATTAGAGCCAAGAAAGATGACTAAACCAGTAGTAGATCTTTGTCATTTGGATCTCCAACCCAGTCTGCATCACTGAAAGCTTTGAGTTCTAAGGGACCAAGAGAATACCTCATGCCATAGTTCATAATGCCCTTGAGATAACGTAACATAAATATGACTGCAGTTAAGTGAGACACCGTAGGTTGCTGCATAAATTGGTAGACTTGATGGACTGTAAATGTTATATCTGGCCGAGTAAATGTGAGATACTGAAATGCACCTACAATACTTCTATACATGGTGGGATCAGCAAATGGCAGACCATCATCTTTGGACAAACACTGATATGAAAGACAAGGTGTGTGGCAAGACTTAGCATCAGACATATCAGTTCTGCTAAACAAGTCAATGATATATTGAGACTGAGATAACACTAAACCAGTAGAAGTGTATGTAATTTGTATTCCTAGAAAGAAGTGTAAAGCACCCAAGTCTGTGATTTTGAATTCAGAAATGAGAGTATCAATAACACACTGAATATCAAATGAGGCAGACCTAGTTATACTAATATCGTCCACATACACTAACAATATGATGATGCCATGGTCAAGATACTTAACAAATAAGGATGAATCAGTATAAGTGTGCTTGAAACCCAGTGATGGCAAAAAGGAAGTGAACTTGTCATTCCATGCTCTTAGGGCTTGTTTAATCCCATATAAAGATCTATGAAGCTTACACACTAGTTGTGGATTGGCCAAGTCTATAAATCCAGGAGGTTAAGCCATTTATACCTCTTCCTGAAGAATGCGATGAAGGAAGGCATTTTTCACATCTAACTTACACAATTTATAGTTGTGATGAGGAGCGATTGCCAACACTATTCTGACAGTGGTGGGTTTAACCACAAGGATGAAAGTCTCACCATAATCCAAGCGAGGTTCTTGGCTGAACCCTTGAGTAACCAAATGTGCCTTTTGTCTAGCAATGGAACAATCTGCATGTTTCTTGAGTTTTAAGATCCATTTGCACCTAACAAGATTCTTATGAGGAGGTAATTCAACAAGAGTCCATGTTCCTTGAGAATGTAGTGTAGTGATCTCATCTTTCATAGCAGAAAACCATACTGGAGTTTTTAAAGCTTATTTGTAGGACAAAGGTTCACTTGATGGCACTGTTGTACTAGATTGATGGATAGTAGTCAAACAAGCTCTTCTGGTCATAGCCCCACTATTGTTGTGTGTCTACATAGGGTGAATATTAATGGCAGGAATATGCATAACAACATTCAATTTCTCATGATCAAAAGGCTCCCCTGAAGTTGAAGAGTTAGAATGCATACCTTTTATAGTGGATTCAGACGCCATAGGGGATGGATGAGAAGGACATGAGTGGAGAACACTCCACATTGTGGATTAATGCCATGAAAGAAGAGATGGAATCCATGGCTAAAAATCAAGTTTGGGATCTCGTTGACTTACGAAAGGGAGTTGTAGCCATAGGCTGCAAATGGGTTTACAAAACCAAAACAGATGCTTCCGGTAATGTTGAACGATATAAAGCTAGACTTGTGGCCATGGGTTTCACTCAAAAAGAAGGAATTGATTATCATGAAACCTTCCCTCCAGTATCTAAGAAGGATTCATTTAGGATAGTCATGGCATTAGTAGCTCATTTTGATCTAGAGCTATATCAAATGGATGTGAAAACAATCTTTCTAAACGAGGATCTTGAAGAGGAGGTTTACATGAAACAACCTGTAGGTTTTGATGATAACGGCCAGAAAGCTTGCAGACTAAGGAAATTATTTATGGACTAAAACATGCCTCCCGTCAATGGTATATCGAATTTCACAAGGTCTTTACCTCATATGGTATTATTAAGAACCTTGTTGATCAATGTATATACCTTAAGGTCAGTGGGAGTAAAGTTATTTTTCTAGTCCTGTATGTAGATGATATTTTGCTTGCAAGTAATGACTTAGGTTTGCTACACGAGACCACAGGTTTCCTCTCTCAAAACTTTGAAATGAAGGATTTGGGTGAAGCCTCTTATGTCATAGGCATATAGATTCACATAGATAGAAAACAAAGAATATTGAAACTATCTCAAAAGTCCTACATTGAAAAAGTTTAGAGAGATTCAAACTGAAGACCTGTAATGGTTTTGTAGCACCTATCATTAAAGGGGATAGATTCAGTAATGATCAATGTCCTCGAAATGCATTGGAAATAGAACAAATGAAGGATATCCCATATTCATATGTAGTTAGTAGCCTATTGTATGCACAGGTCTGCACTAGACGTGACATAACAATGGCAGTTGGAATGTTGGTTCGATATCAAAACAACCCAGGATTGGAACATTGGGAAGCTGCAAAGTTATGCAATATTTGCAAGGAACCAAACATTATAGTTTGACATACAGACACATTGACCATTTGAAGGTGGTTGGATATTTAGATTCTGACTTTGTGGAATGTGTAGATAGTAGAAACTCTACTTTAGGATATATGTTTCTTCTTGCTAGAGGGGCTATATCCCGGAGAAGCAGTAAGTAGACTATAGTTGCTACATCTACAATGGAGGTAGAATTTATTGCGTGCTATGAAGCTATTACATAAGCAGAATCTATTGAAGAAAATTGAAAGTTTATAGCCAATTGGGAGTGGAATTAGAACAATTACAAATTGAGGGACCAAAAAGCATTTGTACCTTCTCCCAAAGTATGCGGCACGCAGCCGACATGCCGCAACTGCAAGTAACTAGCTGCCAACAGGCCTCCATTTCAAGCATACCACTGTTAGTAGTTGCAATTGCAAGCACAATGTTGTAAATTTAACCTGCCATTGCACACAATGGTTACTTTATTTGTCTATAAATAGCACGAAAGAAACCATGCAAAGAGGGGGAGGATAAAGACAGACGATATAGCATGTACAGAAAAAACACAAATAAAAAAGAATAAACAGGCTCCCGGTGAGCACGATCAATTGTATCACCGGCACCTTCAGCGATGCACATGAGCTCCCCTTGCCCGAACCAACAACATTTTCCATTGCTACCCCGACTGCCACAGGCCACCGTTTCCGATGCCACCACCACAGAAAGAACCACCTCGCTCTCCTCTACCTAGATGTAGTAGCAGGCAATCCTCTCCTCACCATCATTCCTATTAATGTAATACGTGAACAATGTTAATTCACTTTGCACTATTCTCGCAACATGAACAATGTAGAGGCAAAATTTCTTTCTTCTTTTTTTATCTCTTGGGCTGGACTACTCTATACCCATCCTAACTGGCTAGGCCAGGTCAACCCAAGTCCAGCAGATGGGCCAACCTATTTAGTTGGGCTAGGCCTAGTCCGATTTTTTTTTTTTTTAAAAAAATCATATTTAAAAAAAAACAAAAAATGTGTTTTTTTGTGCATACATTCAAATTCCAAGGTTTCCTAAGCATATTTTTTCATAAAAAATATATGTTGCATCTTTCACATATTTTGAACGAAAATTGAATATCGTAACTAGTTTATGATTATTAGTTTGAATTTGGCCAAAATATAAAAAAAAACATATAAATTATTTTGCTTCAAAGAGTCTACCAAAGCCATGCAAACAAAAATCATAATCCACTCTTATTCATACATTTCAAATTCTCTTTCTTCTCTCTGTTCTCTGCCATATGAGCATTCTCTTCTTCTTCTCTAAATTCCCTCTCTCTCTCTATCTCTCAACAACATCGTCTCTTTTCTCTTTCAATCCTACTTTACGTACGTCGCCATGTGCGTCCAGGAAGGATCCTGGCTCTCATGAGTGGATTTTGAGGGTCGCCACCTTGCTATTAAGGGTCGCTAGGATCACCCAATTTGCACTTGGTATGCTTAGAGATTCAAAGGTAAGGGAATGGTTGTGTAAAAGGAAGGTATTAGCACCCCTTGTATGCCTTACACGAGGTAAAGCGCATTGTATATCTTGATGTGATTTTGAAATTTTCAAACATATCATATTTATTCACAAAAATATTACAATGAAGAAATCGATCATAGTTTAGAAAAATCCAATGAATTTTATTGATTATTATTCGTTGATTTTGGATACTAATTTTGTCGAAGAGGAGAGGGGGAAAAAATGGGTCTGCTATGGTTCAGCTGGAGTGAGGCGAAGAAGATGAGAGCTGGTCGCCGGAGAGAGGACTGGAAAAAAGAGGAGTGGGTTGGTCCGTGAAGGGAGGAAGAAGGGATCGGTGAGGGAGAAAGAGAGACGAAGGCTACTGTTGATGATGGTGGGGGGGGGGGGGGGTGAGCTGACCGAAAAATGGAGAGCAAGATGGAGAGAGAGGAGCTCGCCGGCAAGGAGAAGAAATGGCGAGGGGATGGACGGAGAGGGAAGGAAATGGTGAAAAAAAAAGGAAGGGAGCGGCTGCAGCGCCCAAGGAGAGGGCTGGCGGCTGCAGCCCCTCTCAAAATTTTAGGGTTTCTTCCTTTTGTGTAGTTTTTCTTTTTTCTGATTTTTCTAGGTTTTGGGGTTAATTTCGGGTTTAATGGTTGGCCTGTTTAGGGCATTTTCCCTCTATTTATAGAGGGAAATTTGCCCACATTTTGCACTTTAATCCTTGTTTCTGATTTTTTGCAATTTAATCCCTAATTTCGTGCAATTGGATTGAAAAAATGTAATTCGGTCCTCGAAAACTCCAAATTTCTCAATTGAACCCAAATTAAACTCAAGCATTTTATTCTTTATCAATTAAGCCCTTAATTAATATGACAAGACCAATTTAAAGTATAATTAAGTCCTTGCACTTAACTAAATCCTTCAATTAGATCCTAAATTAATTCTCAAATATAATTACACTTTTAAATTGGTCGACGATTAAATCAAATCAACCAGTAAAAATATAATTATATTGCTCCACTTAATTTTTATACAGATTTATCTGATGATATATTATTTTTCCTTAAATTTGTATTTTTCTCTATTTTTTGGGACAAAAGAGATATAATTAGACTCTCGAAAACAACCAAAATTTACACATTGATTTTTCTAACAACCCGACCTCTTTTATTTTATTTTTGTTATTTTTGGTATATTTTGGAGAGTCACCCAAAAATTGGGTGATGACACCTACAATTCTATAGTAATCTCAACAATGAATATCCCAAGACTCGAGTCCATGGACTCTACGACATTCTCAGAGCATAAAAAAAAATTGAATATGGAAGGTAGCTAATGGCAAAACAAGCTTGCGAAACTGATTTCTGTTAAAAGGATTGATTGCTTCGTTGTTTCTTTTTCATTGTTGCAATCTCGTGCTTTGTTTATCAAAGCAAGAGATTGAGGGGGCATGTTAGATATATAGTATGCATACGTGTTAGATATATAGGTCTGTCTTCTCTGCACAATCTCTTTACTTTTCTACTAATCTCAACACCAAGCAAGCCTGATGGGCTATTTATATGCTTACTGTGGCTTGCACAAACAAATGTGATGCCGTTTATTATAATTATTTGAAGGCTTGGTTGGCAACCATCATCATTTTATACAAACAAGATTTTCTTGAAAAAATTATAATTAAATATATGTGACAGTTGGAGTAAATTATTTAAAATATATAGTGATTGTGATTGATTTTAATTTGTTTTGAAAAACACATAAAAATAATATTGTTTTATTTTAAAAAAATACTTTTAATATTAACATATAAATATACAAAAAAAATATTGTATATTGGCTGGGTTCGTTCTTATGGAAGACGTGCGTTGAATTCTTTTGTCGCCGCCCTACTTCAAGCTTTGTCATGCGTGACGTGTTTTTCAACTTTCTATTATATTTGCTGGTTGGTCAAGAAGACAACAAAATATTATAGTATTGAACTTGAACCTGGACGCAGTAATAGAAGAAATCAGATTTAAATAATTTCACAATTAAGAACAAATAAGAGTAATTAAAATTCCTAAAACATAAAACCGATTAAAACAATCTTTTTTTCTAATTTAGTAATTAAATTATTTTTTTATTAAGTTCTTTCATCTATTTCTCATTCTGATTTTAATTTTCCCTCCTCATTTTACTATTTTCACGTTGAGAAGAAAGTAAAATGAGGAGGGAAAATTAGAAATCTGAGTGAGAAATACATGAAAGAACTTAATAAATAACAAGTAATAATTTATTTACTAATTAAAAAACGATTGCCTTAATGGATTTCGTTAATCGATTTTATTTTTTGAAATTTTAATTACTTTCATTTTTTCTTAATTGTGAAATTATTTAAATCTGACTTTTATTTTCAACATACAAATTCTTTTTTGAAAACGAATATTATTCAGTGAGTTAATTGGAACTCATTCGTGGTCTGAACGAACAAAACCTGAATTTTTCTAATTTTGCGTCCACGCTCAAGTTCAAAACTATAATATATTCTTTTTTGTTGGATTGTCTTCTTTACCAACCAACAAAATAATATAAATGCCGGATGGTGTTCAAGAAGTGTTTCTCTTTTTCATTTCACGTCATGGTGTACACAAGCTGGTCCAGACACCCGGTTATCAAAAATAAAAAATAATAGAAAGTTCAAAGATGGATTCTACCTGCGTCCCTACAAACGTCATCACATTTGTTTTTTCAAGCCAAAATAAGCATATAAATAACCCACCAGGCGCTTGGTTCTCTCCATTCCTTCTCCAACTAGTATTTAGTGAACCACCACCAGAAGAATTAATCAACTACTAGAAAGAATGGATACTGAGACTCCCACGTTGCCTCTTCTCACCCCATACAAGATGGGAAAGTATAATCTTTCGCACAGGTACTTGATTCCCTTTTGTTTGATGAACAATATGGTTTCATATATATCCATTTTCTTGATGTAGACGACACGCTGTGATCTTATTTTGCTTTTCTGTTTTCAGCAGCAACATGCTGCTTTTGTATTCAGAATTCTTCTGTGATCTCAATTTACATCAATTTGCTTTGAAATGGATGATATGTTTCCTCTTTTCTGTTGGGTATTGAATTTGTTATAAGATCATCCAAAACTTTTAATCTTAGTAATCTACCCATATCATAGTTGTCTGTTCTTTGATTTCCTGGTTTTGATCAGTCTGTCATCAGCAACTCATGGCCGGGAAATACAATCATGTAAATTTGCAGGTTAAATACAATGGATACTGCTTTCTTGGACTAACATTTTAATTATAAGTACTTCGGTGATTACAACTTTTTTTCAGAATAGTCCTGGCACCATTGACTAGACAGAGATCTTACGATAATGTTCCTCAGCCGCATGCCGTTATATACTACTCCCAGAGAGCCACGAAAGGGGGTCTTCTCATAGCTGAAGCCACTGGTGTTTCTGACACAGCACAAGGGTAATTCCATCAGCCATGCCACTTTTTGTTGCGTTTATTGGAATAGAACAAATTAAATTTAATATTTGATTTTCTAACAATTCATAATATATATATAGGTACCTACATGCTCCAGGTATTTGGACCAAAGAGCAAGTCGAAGCATGGAAACCCATTGTGGATGCTGTCCATGCCAAAGGAGGCATTTTTTTCTGTCAAATTTGGCATGTTGGAAGGGTGTCAAATAGCGGTGAGTAGTGCCATTTAATCTCCTTGGTGTGATCTTCTCTTAATTCGTACCCCTTGATGCATAAACTTTACACAGCTGTTGGTAATAAGAGGTGAACAAATCGATAGTGTTCGAGTCTAAATGATAACAAAGACCAAACATTTCCTTTTGTTATCCGGTTTAGTAGATATGGGAAAATGTTTTTCTTTCCTTTACTTTCCATTTTATTCCTGTCAAAATGTTTCTGTTTTCCTTATTCTAATATTGTTCTTAGTTAAAGGCCTCTTCCAGTAATTAACTGTAACAATTTCTATTGCTAGCAAAGCCATTTTCAAAAAAATGAAAAGATTAATATGGTTCCTAGTTAATTTTTCTACATTATTGGCCTTTCAGGTTTTCAGCCAAATGGGCAAGCTCCAGTCTCTTCTACAGACAAGCCAATATCTTCGCCAGTGGAAGGCATGGAATTCACACCTCCGAGGCGTCTTAGGACAGATGAAATCCCTCAAATAGTCGATGATTTCAGAATTGCTGCAAGGAACGCGATAGAAGCTGGTAAACTTTCTTTCTCAGAAACACTGAATTTTCTCACAGGATTTTAAAAAGTGAACAATACATGATGGCACAACAATTTAGAATGTTAAGCTTCAATATCCCACCAAAAAGAGAAAAAAAATAAAGTTTTTGTGCTGGAAATGCAGATAGAACATCAACAAATTGAATTTCATAAATAGTATATACCTTCACTTAAAGCTTGTTACTATGCATAGGTTTTGATGGAGTTGAGATCCATGGGGCTCACGGATATCTAATTGACCAGTTCATGAAAGATCAAGTGAACGACAGAACAGACCACTATGGTGGATCACTAGAGAACCGTTGTCGCTTCTCTTTGGAAATAGTTGAGGCTATAGTGAACGAGATAGGATCAGATAAAGTTGGAATAAGACTATCTCCTCACGTAAACTATATGGACTCAGGAGACTCAGATCCCGAAGCACTAGGGCTCTACATGGTCAAATCCTTGAATAAATATAGTATTGCTTATTGCCACATGGTTGAACCAAGAATGAAGATAGGCGCAGAGAATACCAAATTTTCTGAAAGTCTGCTACCAATGAGGAAAGCTTTCAACAACACATTCATTGTCGCCGGTGGTTATGATAGGAATGATGGAAACAAAGCTATTGAAGAGAACCGAGGAGACCTTGTAGCTTATGGGCGCCTGTTCTTGTCTAATCCAGATTTGCCGAGGAGATTTGAACTTGATACTCCTCTCAACGAGTACAACAGAGAAACATTCTATACACATGATCCTGTTGTTGGTTACACTGATTATCCTTTCCTTGAAGACGCTGCTTAGGGTTTCGAGTGACCATATTTGAAACTTGTATTCTATAATTATTTTTATTGCGGTCGTCTAGTTAAATTGTATTATTGTTCTATGTGTTTATGTTTTGTAAACCATTACAATGGTTGGAATTCAATAATAAAAGCTCTGGTGGCGTGAAATAAGAATGAAAGTCTTTTTAGGCATGTATAATTAACCTTCTATTGTTATTGATTTATTATCTTTGTATTTTTTTTCATCTCTTTTGTTTATGTGTTTCTTGATATTTTTTAGTGTAAAGAAATTTTAATTTCAGAAGGAAAAAAATTATTATTTTATTTTTTTAGATTTTTTGTCATATTATTATATTAAAAATATTTAAGAACATTGAGATAAAATTAATTTAAGATTTAAAAGAAAAAGTTACGTTATTTTTTATATATATTATCATAATTTAATATTAAACAAATATCACACACGTATTTTTAAGGAAAAAATATTAAAATAATTTTCATCGTTATTTCTAGCTTAGATCCACAGTATTATAAAAAATATTCTTGTTGCGGCAGCAAGTATTTAATATATATTTTTTATTATAGATAATTTGATTTAATTTTTTTTCCTGTTTTTTCATTTAAATTTTCATACATAAACTAAATATGAAATTATTGTGCCACCCTGAAGATAACTTTTGATTTTTATCTTATTATAGGGTATATTGATTATTATTTTATTGTGCATAAAAATGTAAGGAAAAAAATCCGCATTCCTAGGCTAAAATTCAAGTGCATTCTTCATGTGCATTAGCAGGTAAAATAGTAATTTTACTATTACCATCTAGAATGAACAACTAAGCTCTTTTATATTTTTGTTAATACCATTTCACTACCATAAGTTTTCAAAACTACAATACCATTTTCTAATAACTTGTGGTAGTTTTACAAGAAAAGAGCAATCAGGATAAGGTTTTAATAAATTAAAATTATAAATTATTTAAATATAATCAATTTTTTATATATTTAATAAACTTGTTTATTAAATTTAAAAATACATGTAAAGACATTTTGATATTTGTATTAAATACTAATCAAAATAATATTTTTTCTGTTTGAGAGATTTGATTGTAAACAAATTAAAAACTTTCTACAACTATCAGTATAATCTTTTTTATTGTTTATTGAAAAACAAATTAAAATTAAATAAAAAGAAAAATAACACACCCACTTTTTTTTTACTATATTAATCAAACCCTAATAAAATACACATGTTTATGAACACAAAAAAATTAAAAATAATCCAAGTGAACTTTAAACATTTGCTTGTAGAACCAATGAATAGGTGAATTTGGAATGTCTTCCCATCTCTTTCCTCTTGTACCAATAGAGACTTGAAAAGTCAAAATACACAACAATATTTGCTTGTCTTTTTTTTTCAAATATAGATTTTCTTCTTCTTGGTTGCTGTCGTCGGTGTTTCTTCTCCACAAACATACCCACCTAGAGCATGGTTCACTTTCTTATAAAAAAACATATATGCATCATCCATTCATATCAAGCATTTTCACTATCACAATATCTCTAAGATCAACTATATCCTGCTTTGCATATTCAACATCAAGGGAGCTAACAATGATGAATATCAACCAACCATTTAATGAAGTATTAATAGATTTAATTAATAAATCATTAACTTTAATGGAAGATATATGTAATAAATTGTCTGGTTGGGCAAGGGAGACGGTATGGATGTGGTGTGCTCGGACTGACTAGATAGTGGTTGTGGGCGTTGGAGAAAGAAAAGATTTGGGTATAAAAAAGCAGAAAGCAGAGAGGGTGAAGAAGGAAATGAAGAAAGAAGAATGAATTAACACATAATTTTATAATTAACTGCACATAATTTTGCCAGCGAAGCGTTGAGATTAAATAAACAAAGAAGGCATAGTTCATGAGAGAAAATACAGGGGAAGCCAACTAATTTAGAGAAGAAAAAAACAAATAAATAAATAAATACATGTATTCGTGTTTTTGATGGTTTGGAAATCCATTAGGTTTATGTATAATGTAGCTATGGACATGAGAAGTAATGTAAAAATTTTGTTGACCATGGAATTGGCGTGACTTCATTCTGTTTAATTCATTTAAAACCTGTGCCTTTGTCAAATATTGATTTTGTGCATGGGCAGCTATGATACCACCATCCTCAATGGAAATCATAGACATATATTAACGCCTTACATGTAAATCTTTCGTTCTGTATTTTTTGGTATAATAAATAAACAAACATATATTTTTGAATTGTTGACAAAAAACAAACTAAGGCTAATGTGTCAAATGAAAAGTGTAAATCATTGTTGACATACTTTGTATCGGTATGGATCCATACAAAGAATTTCCTTGATTGTCTTTCTATTCTCTTTTAGCTGTTAATCAATGTTTTGAGTTCTCGTTGTAGAAGCGAGTTGATGCACTTCGACGGGAATAGCCTTATAGCTTATCATCAAAGATGTTTGTTATAAATAGCCTTCAAAAAGTATTATTCTATAAAGATAAACTAAGAAATGAAAGCTCACTAATGTTTGCAGGGAAGAATTTTTTGGATTTCTGGGTTGAAATACCATAAGGAAGTAACAGTACTCGCGAGAATTGGTTTCCCTGGGAGTAAAAGGAAGATTGAATATATTGGGATTATTTGATATTGAGTTCAATAAGACAAAAAAAACATATAAAAGCACCAAGATTAATGAATGATTGAATCATGAGAAAGTAAAGGGAAATGGTTGATAAGAAAAATCTTTGAACTCAGTGATTCGAAAGGCAGCAAAGACAAAAATAAATGGACATGATTGATTGTCTAGATTAGAATCATCAAAGCTTTTTGCAACATCAACCTAAAAAGTGATCTTGAGTTCCTCACCCCTGCATAAAATGTTGAGTTTGTAAAAATAAGGCATTAATCAAGCTAGAAAACCTATGAGATCAAGAGAATCAACCTCATATTTTCAATGATGAGTTCTCTTTTATCTGTCATATCATGACCCCAAACCATAATTTGTTCAAGTTGTTGAATGGCTTTTAATTGACCAATCACATCTAATGTATGGAAAAAAGGTTAATAGTGAAAATATATGCAATAGAGCAATAAAAAAACATGAAGAATGCTAATATGTCATAAAACTTGTGAGCACGTCTGATCGTTTTCTTGTAGTTAACATATGTGCATAGTCAATGAAGTGAAAGTGATGGGGTGGTATGAGGGTTGTCACTGGATCAATTCTTGTAACTTTGGTGTCAGACTTAAGATCAATAACCACTTCTTAGGCAACAACAAAATTTGTGTATTTGTTCTCAAAGGTGTATAATCCACAGATTTCATAATAATCACCTTCAATAATAGAAGCATCAAATGGTTGTATGTATCTGCCTTTAGCAAAGGCCTGAATTGCGTTACGTTGTTACAGGAAAGAAACTATTATCAATGAAATTGTAAACATTGTGCTGAAGGAATCATAGTACAAATCATGCAAAAGATTGGCCAAGTTGTTTTTGTAGTTTGAAAATGTTAAAGGAGTGTTTTTCCATGTTTAATTTTTTTACCTAAAGGAGGAGACATGGATTATTTAATGATTTTTGAAACTATTATTACCGTTGTTGTGTTTGTTATAAAGGTGTTTAAAATGAAATAGACATAGTAGAAGGACATCATAAGAAAGGGTGTCAAATATAAGCTTACAGTGGCATCAACGAAAAGACAATTGAAACTGCTATTTTGACCATTGAGTTTTGGGATCCAAATACGACAAACTCTTCCACGTAAGGATTTGTAGAAGTTGTACTTTTTTATGCTTTCAAGCGATAGCGTCATGACCCTAATATAAACAACAGAATAAGAATTTTCAATCATATAAATAGAAATTTAACCCATAATGGATGAACAAACATAAAATGTCAGAAGTATATATAAGGTTGATGAAAACCTGACTAAATAATTAATAAGGTTGATGAACAGTGCGATATATAAAGTGCACAAAAGTGCACTGAATAATTGTAATAGCGTAACATGGCTACAAAGGAAATTGACGTCTTTTAATTGTAAAAGGACATCTGATTTCATTGATTAGGAAGATGATTCTTGGTATGAACACTTGCTATCCAATGTTTGATCCAGTTATTATTTGTTCTTGGATGACTTTAGACGAAAGTTGTGTAATGATAAGCCTGGTCCCATTGCATAAACCTATAGATGGGCTGATATTTCTAAGCAACATCACTAGTGTTCCAACTTTGAGAGCAAGTTCATGAGATGGGACCCCATTGAATTCCAATTGATTTATGTATTCTATGGGATATAATGAGCTTGCATCGTCACTCTCTATTGATGATGTAGAAATAGAATCAACGGTAAGATATAGATGTTTTTCTCTGGGTGTGATGCGAAGTACAAAATCATTGATTTCAGCAACTGTTGTGTTTTTTGTTGTCACTATACCTCTTTCTCTGAAATAGCTAGGGTCAACCTGAACATCACAAATATTTGGATAAATTGTCGAGAAAATTGTTGCAATTAGTTCATATGAAGTTCCAAGGAGACGATCAAAGGGAATAGTGACAAACGAATCATCGAATTCATCGAGAGAAGGCAAATCAGAAATTTGACCATCACCAAAATTTAGAATCCATTTGGAGAAGTCTCTAATTTCAGCTTTTTCTTCTAAAGTTAGACCATCTATAGAGAGACACATGTTTTCTGTAAGAGTCAATACAGTAAATTTGGGCCACAAACTTGAGTTGGATAAAGAAACATTGATTATTTGCTCTTTTGTTCAACCGGAATAATCGGCAATATTTGTCGGAAAACACCACCAAGTAAAATGGTTTTTCCACCAAAGGGGAGATCTTTGTTATAGTTGTTACCTTATGAAAGAACATCACGCATTGAACTATCAAGAGCTTCAAAAAACATTTGTTAATCATTGGTGCCTCATCCCAAACTATAGGAGAGGTTTTTGAAGAAGGTTGGAAAGATGTGTGTGTTTTTAATGGCACATGTTGATAATTCATCGATAGAAAGTGGGATTTTGAATCTTGAATGGGCAATGCAACCATTTCAAAGGAGAAGAGATGCAATACCGGAAGATGCTACTGCAAGAACAATTAAGGACTCGGAGTCGACACTATTTATGATGGTTGCTTGACCGCTATTTATGATCGGCTTGTTTTAACTCACAAGTGCATGAGTGTGCGATGTAGCCATTAACTTCGGTAAGATCGCGGTCATATCCATAGAGAGCTAGATTTCTAAACTAAGCTAGGTAACAACAAAAATATTTTAGGAGAATAATGAATGGATTTGTTTTGTAAGATAAAAGAGAGTAAATAGT
Organism: Salix exigua; assembly: GCA_032356905.1. Classification (NCBI taxonomy): domain Eukaryota; kingdom Viridiplantae; phylum Streptophyta; class Magnoliopsida; order Malpighiales; family Salicaceae; genus Salix; species Salix exigua. The sequence continues at coordinate 9,456,026 of CM063600.1, forward strand.
CTGTTAAATGACAAGAAAAGGTAAGTCTTGGTTCCAAAACAATATTGATGGTGATGTATTGGTGAATCCTTCAACATATATAAGATAACTCAACCTAATATCAACGATGGTGATATTAGATCGGAAGATATTACAATGAAGATCTAAAACATGAAGATGATTATTGCTTAAGAATAAACGAGTGTTTTCATATTAAGTAAGACATTGAATCAAGCAATCTCTATACCAAAACTAATTTTTGTTCATAAAAATTCAAGATTATAACATTACTTAGATGATTCCTAAAATTTCTTTGCAATAACAAAACATTCATGAAGAAAAAGTGAAGATAGACATTAGGATTCATTCATATCTTAAAAAACTCACCTCAATCACCATCATCCTTGTTTTGGATCCAAGAAAGAGATTAGCCAACCATAATTATATATAATAACACTCTAATAAACATGAAATAACTTGAATCAAACTGAAATAATAAGTTTTACAACTGAAATCTAAAACAAGAAGAACAAAACACACTCTCGGAAAATATTGCAAGACAGATCTGATGCTAACTTGGACTGCAATTTAACCCTATTTCTGAGCGTTATTTGGAGAAGACTATTAGACACATATTTATAGGACTTTCTGTTAGATTTCCAGAACATTACAAAACATACAAGTTGGATCTCTGAGTCAAAAGATATGACTGAAACGCCGAAAGGTGTTTTGAAACACTTATTATTTTGACAACTTGGAGAATATTTGTGTCTGATTTGATGCTAACTTTGGACTGCACTTTACCCCACTAGAAGCATTTTCGAGATACAACTATTAGACACATAGTTGTAGGCCTTTCTGTTAGCTTTCCAGAACATTAAACACCATACAATTTGGAGCTCGGAGTCAAAAGGTATGACTGAAATGACAAAAGGTGTTCTGAAAAACTTATTATTTCGGCAACTTGGAGAAGATTTTTGTGTCCGATTTTCTTCCTCATTTTTAGCTGAATATTTCTTCTTTTGACCCAAGATAAAGTAACAATCTTCCCTCCAGCGTTCCATAGATTTCTCCTCCAATTCTTTCTTCCAAATGTCGACGTTTAAATTTCTGAAATAATTCATTTAAGCTAAAAAAACTTGTCGAAACATTAAAAGAAATTCATTACTAAAAACACATCAATTATTATAAAATCCCAAATAAAAACAATAAATATATATGTAAAATAAGAGACTTAACGATATTTTTGATGCATAATCAATGGTGTGCCATAAAAAGTCTTGTCAGTTCCTCCATGACATGCACAAAGACCAAAGCTTGTTTTTTTAGCAAAGATGGTTGCAATAATTGAATCATATATAACTCTCTGTCCATGGTTGAGAGAAGCAAAATTGAAGAAATGTTGACTTCTAAGTTCAGTCAAATCATAATTAAGCTCTTCTCTTAGAAGCTTGTTTGCAATTTCTTTAAGGAGTTGCTCATCGGGCATGGGCAAGCTATGATCTTGAAGCATTGTTACGAAACATTGAAAAGTTGCTCAAGCTCATATAACACATAATTTTTAGTTGATCATTAGCTAGAATAAGGTTTGGCATTCTAAAGGATGCTCTTTGTCGTAACCCAATTTTTGGGTTACTCCTCAAAATAAAATAAAAATGACAAAAATAAAATAAAAGTGGTTTGGTGTTGTTAGAAAAATTGTGGTGAAAATTTTGAATATTTGCTGAGCTTAATCATATCCTTGTTGCGCCTAAAAATGAGAAAAATACAAATTCGATGTAAACATTAAGTCAAAAATCATAATTTAGAAGATTGGAATTTTTGGAGACCCAATTGAATTTTTTCCAAACTAATTGTGCAAAATTAGGGGCCAAATTGAAGACAATTGAGAATTTAATGCTCAATTGAGGGTCAAATTGCACAAAACAAAACACAGGGACCAAAATAAAAAAGGCACACAAATTGAAGGACCAAAGTATTTTTTTACCTACAATAATTTAACAACAACCCATTAGCCAAAAGTCGGCCACCATGCCTAACCCACCATGGCGACCAATCCTGTATAAATGTGAAAGTTGCATCATGGGCAGAGGGGGACCCGAAAAATAAAAAAAAGAACAAATCAAAACCCCACAAACAGAAAACCTAATTTCTTTTTCTCCGAAGGGGCTGCAGCCGTGAGACCTCAATTGTGGCAGCTGCAACCCCACAATCGGCCATTTCCCCATTTTTAATGTTCCTTCCCTCTCCGATCAATTCCCCATTTTCATCTTTTTTTTCTTTTCTTTCTCTCTCACCGCTTAGCCCTCTCCCTCTCGCCACTCGACCCTCTCCGGCCAGACCTCCTTCTCACCAGTGAGCCTCTTCTTCGACCACAACTCCCATGGCCACATAGCCAACCTTCCTCTCCACCTTCGTCAGGCGCCCCTTTGCCTCTAGCCATGACTAGCCGCCCGAGCTTGCTCTCTTCCTCTCATGTTCCAACCCCAGTAGGCCTCCTTGTGTCGCCACACTTGTGACCAGTTAGCCGTGCCGAGAAGAAGAAGGAGAAGAAGCGATCTGAGATTTTTGAGAAGAGGAGAATCGATTGATTGTGTTTTCGTTTGTTGAGTTTTGTCTTTGATGTGCAGGCCCTCTCTGCCTCCCTCCGGTCAGCCAACCTCCTACGGTCTCATGCCTCAGCATCAGCCTCAACAGCACCCTCTCTGTCACAATCTGAGCTCTGGCGAGAAGGAGATGAAGAGGAACGGTTTGAGAAGAACAGATCCGGAATTTGAAGGAGCGAAGGACAGATCTACGAAAATTTGAATCTTGAACCCTGTTTGATGTTTGTGTGCTTTGGTTGTGTTTGCAGTGTCACCGTGGAAGTCATCGCCGCGAGAGAAAGAGGGAGGAAGTTGATCCGCCTCGTCTTCACTATTCACCGACGGTGGCGCGTTGGCGACGCGCCACCGAGTCCTCCACTGCTGCCACCACCATTCCAAGACCTGTTCATCAATTTACTTTTGTATTTTTATTTGTGTCTGTGTTTATTTGAGCTTTTATTGTATTTTTAATTATTGTAAAAAATGTAATGAAAAAAAATGAAAAGATGATGTTTGTAAGTTGTATTTCAATTTTTGTAAAAATATAATGAAAAAAGAAAGAAAAGGAGAATGTGTGTGTTGTGTTGTGTTTATGTTTATTCAATTTTATATTTGTTTTGATAAAAAATATAAAATAAAATTAAAAATGTGTTTTCGTTGCATGTCTAATGTTTCAAAACATAAAAATCTTTTTAGAATTTATTATTATCATCGGTATTCAGATAAATATTTGACGGAATAATATACTATTATTCACTTTTCGGTGTTTGGATAAATAAAATCTAAGGGGTTAGTATCCAAAATCGGCGGATAGTAATCAATAAAATCACAGGATTTTTCTAAGTTGTGATCGATTTTTTATCGTAACATTTTTTGTGAATAAATACAACATATTCGATTTTTTTTTTAAAATCACATCAAGGTATACAATGCAGCTTACCTCAGGTAAGGCGTAGAAGGAGTGTTAATACCTTCCATTTGCGCAACCAGTCCCTTACCCTCGAATCTTTAAGCAGACCAGTACAAATCGAGTGTTCCTAGCGACCCTCAACAGCAAGGTGGCGACTCCCAAATCCACTCGCGAGCCGGGATCCCTCCCAGAGCGCACGTAGCGACGCGTGCGACACTCTTAACTTACAAAGGATGTCATCATGCATTGAGTACCAAAACTGGTTGAATAGGATTAAAGGGTCAAGCAACCTAATAGAATAATATAATACCAATAAAAGTTGTCTAAGTTGCGAGTGATCGATGCAGTTATAATTGCCTCACAAAAGCTTCAGACCATGTGCTTTGCAGATAAGTTGAAATGTTGGATGAACAATTCCGTGAACATTTCTCAAATCTGCAAAGCCGCTTGATCCTTTAATATGGTTTAAAAGCAACCTTAAGAAATAAAGTTCTCTCGGCGAGAGGGTGCACATCCAAGGCTTAGCGCTTTAGACCTCATAGTCCACTCCTTTTGTCTAGAATCCCAAACATATTTGTTTGGAAATTCAGAGTAATATAGCTCCTATGCATCAAAAACTATTTGTTGAATTCAAACCATTGTGTAAGCATTGTTTTCCTCATACATGGCCTTCTAAGAATAGATTGAAGAGACTCATTTCCTAAGAAAACAATATTTTGCTGAAAAGGTAGATGAATTTGAAGCCTCTCAACTGGAGGATATCTTGAATGAATTGGAAATTGAAAAATCCGCCAAACAGCTTCATAAGGATAGATGAATCGACAATTAATATATGCTTGTATTTCTTCATTTATGTCATGTTGTATTACGACACAACACCTATTAGGGCTTTTGCTTGACATATTTGAATAAATATTTGATGAGCATTGATTGACGAGCATATATCAACATTTATATTGGCATTATAACGCATCAAAAGTTCTCTGTTGTAGGGAAAACATAGTCATTGAACAACATAATTCCATTTTTAGCACAAAATTATCACAGAATTCACGCCTTCTATAATAGACAAATCATTTTCATCTAAAGTAGTTGAGCTTCTAATTTTTTTAGAAATGACTTTGTACAAACATCTCTCGACATGCATTGCATAGCGGTTTTGTAACACCTGCATGGACCATGTATCATGAATTTAGAGACAATTTCATAACATAAAGGATCAATGTTTTTATCTGGTATCTTAGTTGAGACAATTGAGTCAATATCACTGAAGTTTTGAATATGAAATTTGAGGCAAGCCAAACCAAGATATGTGTATGTTGAAGGCCTCTTTTGGAACTCTATTGCATGTATCTCTACAAAATTGTTTGACATAATTAGTTTACTGGATAAATGACACTATGTAAATAAAAAACTGTGATGATTGTAGTACGAGCAATTGTTTTGCCAAAAGGGGCACCGGATTTGATGAACTTTAACATATCAAGGAGTTTTATTCTAAGAACCGTGTAATAATATCACGCTTCTCTTTAGGCTTGGAAGCCCTGCTTTTATTAAGTTCTCTCTGGATTTCAAGTCGGTTTATGTTGCATGTGAATGTAATGAAAAGATTCAGATTTCCATAAGCTCTACAAATGGCCAAAGAGACTCTTTGACGCTTCCAGAGATATTATTGGGATGATTTGCAAAACTAATGTTAGTTTGATAACCGTCTTCACCAAATGGAAATAGAAGAGGATATTGCAAGGCCATAAACTTTGGATGCAACTTAGAGATTCTCTGTAAAGTGCTTGAGCAACTTTCGATAATTATATGTCGTTTTAATCGATAATTACCAATATCACCAACAATCAAGCCACCAATATCATCCAAAGTTGGATCATTATATTGTCCGGTGTCATTTGTTCTTTGACACAATAATTGTAGTTTATATCTAGGATTGCCAGCTTCGAGAGTTTTTGTGACGCATGACTGAAATAAGCCTACCGACAAATAGTTGAGGCAAGCATTTCAATAAGATAACTAACAATAGTTTGATCCAAACATGAATCAAAGGTTGAATGTTTAAATTGTAACATCCCATTTCAAAACTTCATTTGCCACATCATAAATATAAAGTTGTGCAAATTTTAGAGCATTCTCATTAGAAGGTAACAAAGATGCTATTAGATGATGACAATGGCCATTTATCTTAAAAGCATATGGGCTAGACTAACAATTAATCGATTGATCAATATTTGCTCCCATGGATGTAAAAGCAAACATAGAGTTGTAGGCACGGATGCTTCGCGAAACATTTTGGATCTCTAACCAAATACACTCGCTTATCAAGTAATCAAGAGGATGAGCTGTTGGTGGTGGTTGTGGAAGCTTAATTTTTCCACCAAGACAACAAAGAGAGAATCTCGGAATGTGTCTGGCTTGAATTTGCAAGACGCACATTAAGATAAAAATGCCATGCAATGACAACAATTGAATGTTTTGTTCCCAAAGTCATTGTAGTCATGCAGAATATTTTGGCATGAAAATTTTATGTTAAATGTGCCTAGAAATACATTGGAATAAAATTTGTAGACAAATTAAAAATAAGCAAAATAAATATTGAACGAACTTCCTCTCTTTCTTTAATCTAAGCCCTGCCTAGTTGTTTGGTGGTAATCGATAAAAGACCTAACATCATGATTGTAAGAGGTTGACTCTGATGCAACATGATCTTGAAGAAACAATAGAGACGATGAATTTGATATGCAAGATTGATTGCTTGTTGTAGAAGGCAAACAATGATCATTCTGATTCCGAGGGATGATGACGCATTAGAGGAAGAAGCCTCACTGTGATATAATGGAAAGCTTTGAGTATTAACGGGAAAGAATTATGCTTTGTGTGAAGCCTTGAAGATTATGTTAACACACAAAATGAGCATGCAGGAGCTTCATTTTCTAGTTGTGGTGTGTTAAATGAACAATCTTCTTGATTATCAAATATACGTGATCCTTGCAAGCATTGTCGTTGGCTAGTCATTGGTGCATGTATTGAAACCGGAGGGATCAAACATTGCAAGAACAATTTAAATGAAATGGAGAGCAAAATTAATTTTATTGTAAAGAACCATAAACATGAAGGTAATGAGCATGGCATAATGGAGAGTGAAGCTATTTGTTGATCCTAGAATGAAGTAGACAATTATTTGAGGTGCGAACACAATAAATTATTTAATGTGCTGCACAACAATGATATAAATTTTAAGGAACCAAAGATATTTGTTGTTATTTGCAAATGTAGAAGTAATTGTTTGTGTTGTAAACAAAGTGACTATTTGTCTTCATCATGAATCGTCTTTGTAGGAAGACAATGGATAGGTACAAAACTATAGCTCATTTAAACAATCGAAGATGAGATATTTGATAAATTATGGAGAAGCATATCATAAAATTTTTAAAATATGAGTTATTTTAGTGATTGTAAAATTTGATTCATTGCTGCAATCGCTTGGCAATGTTCTTGGTGACAATGTCAAATTGAAATGAAAGAGTTGCAATGAAAATAACAACTAATAACAAAGCAAGCATAACAAAGAGAAAAACATGTAAGTAAATTTTGCACATACCGGCAAAGGAATTAGAGAATGTTTGAGCCCAAAGTGGTGGTGCAATAAGCAAAGAGGCTATAGTACTGTCAAAACAACAAAAGAAGCGAGAAAGGACTTTATTAATAAGTGCAAGAACAATTTTTCATGGTAGATAAAGAACACAATTGAAAATGTGGCAAGCTGAAATTACAAAGCATAATAAAGTACCATAAGAAAAAACTTGATTCTGCAATGGAATTTTTTCAATCAAACCTTTCTTGACACGACAATGAAGCAATAAATGAATGAAAGAAGTGGTCTAATTAATAACCAAGAGGTTTTTCACCATAATGGTTTATTTCTTATAGAGAAATATTTTTATTGGTAGATTGCACTCGTCCAATGCAAAACGGAGATGGTTTGCATCATGACATAAGAACAATGTGTAAGTGAACAAAAATTGAATACTATATCTCTAATTTGGTAACCATGTGAAGATGATAAAGAATTAAACATTGTATATATGGTATTTATCATCGTTTTATGATTTGTTAGAGTTAAAGCAATCCTAAATATAATTTTATTTGTTTTTGAATTCTTTTAACATTGCTATGACAATTTAGATTATAAATTTTTGAAGCAACAAATGCTAACTAATTTTTGGGTCTTGATCGCAATATGGTTTCAATGTTTAATTATCCAACATGACCATTGAAATAATACTCATGCCAAAAGTTAAAAAAATTAAGGGCAATAAAACTCCAAAGATGAAATTATTGAAGGAAGTGGAATGATAAATAAATGACAACAACAACGGAAAAAAGATTGCCTACAGAAGTAACTAAACATTAAAAAGCATTGGTGGTGACAATTTTAAGAAATTAAGAAGTGTAAATATCATAACGCATGGCAATTTGAGAATGTTAAAGCAATCGATAATAATCCTTAGCAATTTTTTGGAATAAATTATTTAAACCTAACATCAAGCGAATAAATTAATAAAGAAGGGGTAGTAACGAAACAAAACGTATGGAAATTGCAGCAAAACACAACAAAGTTGAAGCAAACAATTGCAACATCAACGTCTTCATGGAAAACATCAACATAAATATGGACCATCCATTTTTTTGCATTAAAAAATCAAAGCGACGAAATAGAATTTGCTCTTCAAACCAACAAAATAGTTATCAAATAAAATTTTTTAGTAGAAACTAAAAATGGTAATATGAACTCAAATCAATGTCAATTGCAGGAATAGATCCAACACAATCAAAGCAACTTTGAAGGCACTAATAACAAAATAATTTAACCGGCAGAAACTAAAAATAGTAATATAAACTCAAATTAATATCTATCTCACAAACAAATCTAACACCATCAAAACAAATTCAAAGGCATCAACAATAAAACAGTAATAATGCAATTGGTAATTTAAATTAGAAAGTGAAAGCAGTAACATAAACCGAAAAAACTACTAACGGAAAAAAAATTTAGAAAACTTACATCGGAATTGATCTTTAATCTAACAAATTAGCTATCAAATAAGCAATTGAAATAAGAAATTAAAAATAAACTGCAACCTCAAAGGTATCAATAGCAAAACAGATAATAAATTGGAAAAAAAAATAGAAAAAGCAGATAATATAGAAAAATGTTGTCGTGTGTCTACAATTTTAGAAGTTGCTCACTCTATTTCAATTAACATAGCGCCTCTACAAAAGTAGTAAAGAAGCAGTGCAGCCCCGCATGCAGTCCCGTGTGTTGCTCCTCAATTCCCGAAGCAGCAGTGCATGTCTGCGCCAAGCTTTTAATTTGCAGAAACAGTAATGTAGTCAAATGTGAAAATTTCAAAACGCGGTGCATGGGCCAAAATTGCAAATCACGCAGCTCCTTTTTTTTGTCCTTTTGCGGTGCAATTAACACACCCTAAGTATCTGTTATTGAGGTTTTGAATATACAGAAACCGTAGTGCATGTACCATTTTTCGTGTGAAATGTTGATTTTTGAAAAGGCAACGCAAATGTTGTTTTTTGAAAAGGCACCGCATTGTCTCTCTTTTTAAAGTGTAATTCACGCAACGTCAAAGTCGTTGCAAGCAATAGTGTATTCAACATTACATTACAATCCTCTAAAGCAGCAACCGATTTTAATTTGAACAGGCAACGCACCCCCATACATTCTTAACAGTTGATCATGCACCCAAGTCCACAAAGTGTATTCAGCATTACATTACAATCCTGTTAAGCAACAACCGATTTTAATTTGAACAGGCAGCGCACCCCCATATATTCTTAACAGCTGATCATGCACCCCAGTCCACAGTGACTCTAGGTGTGCATGAGAAGTAGCAACCCGAGTTGTTCTAGCTCTTTTGTAAGAATAAAACTGAAAGAACAAGTCATTCAAGTTGGGATTAAGTGCATAATGTTAAAGTGTGATTTATGCATTTATTTGTCCTAAATGAAGGGAAAACAACAAAAATGATTAGGCTAAAATCGATCCCTCAAGGGTTAAACGCTTCTATTTTCAAAAGAAAGTAGAGGGTCTTATTCATGATTTTTAAAATGGCATCATTTTTCTTTTTATGCTTTTTTTGTCCCATAGTCATTGAACAATGATTTTTCCCATAAAACTCATTATTTCTTTTAAAGTGGGACAACATCATTCTTGTCTTAAGCTAATTTAGGTTTTTGAATTTTAATCGAATATTGTTATGTACACAGGTCTAATTTAGTTCTACAACATTGGCACGCTTTTGATTTCAATCCTTGATCTACAAAATCATCAATTCAGCCTCAAATTGTTCTCTTTTAAAAAATTCTAAAATTACTATTGATCCATTTTAGCTTGGTCCTTTTAATTTGACACACCTTACAGTATAGGCTGTGGTTCCTTAAATTATGTAATTTGAGTCAAATTGAAGTTGTAGTTCAATATTCTCTTCCAAATAGGTCACAAATAAAAACAAAAGGCTCCTTTCTAATTCTTACACCTTTTCATTTTAGCGACTTAACCATTAATTCTTTTACCTTTGGTAAAATAGGGTCTACCTTTTAATTCTTTGTTCAATTAGACCCCTGATTGGTTGAATTGGCTTTCCAAGTTATGCCACCTTTTTAATTTTGATCCTCAATCTATCAATTTCTTCAATTGTGACCAATTTCACCCTTATTTCCCCTCATTTCTCAAGTTAAACATTTAATTGCATGACACATTGTTTTTTAATGAGCTATAACTTAATTTTTTTGCTTGATTGTGTTATGATTAAGAGAGTTTGCAGACTTGAAAAAAGAAATTGTTTTGAGAAGGGAAGAGGGAGAAGAGAAAAGAGAGGTAGACTGAAATTTAAATAATTGTTGTATTGATATTTTGTTTTGCATACATTTATTGTGTGCACTTCTCTATTTATACACATTTCTCATACATTCTTTGGATTGTACCGGCATAAGGTTACGAAAAGAGACTCCAAATTATGATATTCAAATATAATTTATTTAGAATGGCCAATGTCTTTGGATTTCACAAGGGAGCTTAAATATAATTGTGTTATTATGAAGCAGTCAAACAGCTGAAGGAAGGAAAGCAATTATTCAATTTTGTAACGAATGAGCAATTTAAGATCCAATTCTAAACTGCAGGACAGAGACCACTAAGTAGTGGATTCAAGAAAGGGATAATCAGTATAACCAATGACAGGATCGGATATATAGAAAGTGTCGCGATTGTATTTGTTTAGTGGTGCATCAAGCTCAAATCTTTTCGGCAAGTCTGGATTGGCCAAGAACACTCGGCCATAAGCAACAAGATCTGAATAGTTATCGGCAACAGCTTTGTTTCCTTCTTCCCTATCATAGCCTCCGGCAACAATGAAAGTGCCATTGAAAGCCTTTCTCATGGGTAGAAGACTGTGCGGGCCTTCAACTCTTTCCTCCACCGTCTTCATTCTTGGCTCGACCATATTCAAGGATTCAGCCATATACAGACCCAAAGATCCTGGATTAGAGTCGCCTGCTTGACAATAATTTGCGTGGGGAGAGAGTCTAATGCCAACTTTATCTGCTCCTATCTCATTGACTACAGCTTCAACCACTTCTAACGCAAATCGACAGCGGTTCTCAAGAGATCCACCATATTGGTCAGTTCGGTCGTTAACTTCATCCTTCATGAACTGGTCAATTAAGTAACCATGAGCCCCGTGGATCTCAACGCCATCAAAACCTAAAAAGCAAGACAGTTTATCATGTTACCAAAGAATTCAGATAACCACTTTGAATACAAACGATTAAAATCCAAAAACTTGAATAAGAAGAGGAGAGATTGGTTCGGAGCAGCGTCAAATTTATATGACCAGGAGTTGGATGATTCATTATCAATTCCAGATTTTTAAGCAAGAAAGTGGTGATTTTCAAATGAGGCGGCTTGCTAGAAACAAGGCAACTTTTACTCCTGTTACTCTCCCCACACAAAGATTAATGCCAAAAATCATTTTTAAATGGTTCTCAAACACAGCGAGATGTATTATTATGACGTAACAAACCTTAATTGCACAAAAATATCAACCGCAGTATTCTTTTATTTTCATCTTTTTGTTTTTTATTCTGTTGTTCATAGACTACTTCGGCAAATTTTCTAACTGAATTTCTCAATTGAAATACCTAGAGAGTTATGTATTCATATATGATTTATCTTGTTGAAAAGTAAGGATAAATTTCACATTATGCCTTCTACTTTGGTGAATAAAGCATACCAGCTTCCATAGCATTCCTTGCAGCTATTCTGAAGTCATTGACAACACGAGGAATTTCATCTGTTCTTAGTCGCCTCGGAGTGTCGAAGTGTGCAACATCTCCATTAACTCGAATTTGAGGCAGTACTGGCTTGTCTGTGCATGAGATTGGAGCTTGCCCGTTTGGCTGCAACTCTGTAAAGGCAAATAATAAAGGCAAAACAAAAATCACAACAAATAGAAGCTTTCATGATAATATAATTTAATCTCAAAAATAGATGAGTAGAATTAGAAATAATGAGAAAGTAAAACGAATAGGTGATGAAATTTTAATGCTATAGGAAATAAACACTCTAGAATTACCTAACGAAGTTTAATTTGATCCAAAAGTTAGATCAAAAGTTATGTCTATTAACGTAATGCATTTGACTAGCACACTCCACACAACAGAGAGATAACGTGCTGCTTTTAGTAAATACAACAACAGTAGAACTAGATTTAGATCATGGCATCCACTACTTTGTACCAAACTCATGAGCCCTTTATTTGAGCCAAAGAGGGGGGTTTACTGAGAAGCATTGCATCAATCATCGAAAGTTTTGTAAAGGGAAAAAAAATGCTCTGCTTGAGAGATTCAACATACATATTTTGGATTCAAATTCTTTTCAACTCAATGCAAACTCAGGTTATTCTTGATAGAAGATAATCCATATGGGAGACTCAATTCAACTCACCTCGACTTGAAACCCTTCCAACGTGCCAAATTTGACAAAAGAATATGCCACATTTAGCATGAACAGCATCTACAATGGGTTTCCATGCCTCAATTTGCTCTTTAGTCCAGATACCAGGAGTATTTGGATATCTGTAATTTAACAAGAAATCACAATTTCAATAGAAATATCATTGAACTTATGAAGCATGAAAATAGATGGATAAATAGATTTGCAATTGACAATAAAAATAAACAAAAATAATAATTTACCCTTGAGCTGTGTCAGAAACACCGGTAGCTTCAGCTATGAGAAGGCCACCTTCTGTGGTTCTCTGAGAATAATGCAAGATTGCATGCGGCTGGGGAACATTGTTAAATGATCTCAGTCTAGTCAATGGTGCAAGCACTATTCTGCAGATGGACAGCAAATCATAAATTGATTTTACCAAGCTTCGCTGGTAAATTCATTCATCTATTTACACATTGAAAACAGATCAAAACTTCATTTTTATTTATACATTTTAAATTGAAAAAAAAAAACGTCGTTGAAATAGACATTTCTTGAATCTGACGATTTATTGCTCGAAAGTTTTCCAACATGAAAAGGAAAATGCCAGCTGGGGTTTCTACAAAGGAAAAGAAAATGCCAAGTTTTTCCCATAAAAAATCAAGAAACCAACAATAAGAACCACATATTGAACCCCACCAACAACATGTCAGCATTATATCATACCATGTCAAACAAAATGCACAAGAATGGAAAAAATGATGTGAGCTTTTCTGTTTTGAATGGAATCGTTAAAAGCATAGAAGAATGTACCTGTGAGAAAGATTGAAGTTTCCCATCTTGTATGGAGTGAGTAGAGGAATAGTGAAATGTTTAGCAGCCATACTAGCGGTGTTATTGCTGCTGCTGCTGCTCTCTTCTCCGTTTTTTAGAGATCTGATTTCATTAACATACACACAAATAAATATTTTCCAGATCAGTACCTTCGGACTTTCTGTTCTAACGTGTCAGTTTGGGACTGTGGAAGCAGATAATGAGTTGCTGGGATAAGTGCTACAGGTTTTCTTTCTAAAAATATATATTAAAATATTTTTTTAATTTGAAGATAAATTATCAATAATAATATAAAATAATAATTAAATAAATTTTTAAAATATAATTATAGTATATCAAATACCGTCTTAGGAAAACATTTACAATGTTTTCATTAAGTAGATAACGAGCTGTTGCCTGTTCGGATAAGTGGTACAGGTTTTCTATAAATTAATATCAAATTACAGACTGTGCTAAATTGTTTCTCATGCGCAGAATTAAATTCATGTTTAATGTGAGCAACTAAAACAGTACGACATACTTACAATCTTTCAGACATCTTAATCTCTTGTCTTAATGTAGCTACACTTTTGAATCAGGGCATGTCGAATCTGCCTCCTTCGGCGACACCAATCACTTTCCATGAGGCCAGGAATCAAGATTCTCAGTAGCAGTGCTCGCTCGCTACCTGCTTCTATCAAGTCATGATGGCTATTAGTGACTTCTTAAACCAAACTTCCCTGATCGGAGACTTCTTCGTGGTTATTTTCAAACCCAGTCTGCAAAAGAAAATACATACTTAGTACAGTAATGTGATTTAAGTTATTTTAAAATATATATAATATAATATATTATATTCTTGTAATGTTTTTGTTCTTTTTGGACAATTTGTGTTTTTAGATTTTGTTTTTATTTTTTCATTTTATTTTTTGTACTTATCGTTCCGGAATTTATTTATATCGGTTACATTGTATTTTATTTTTAAATTTTTTATTATTATTTTCCGGTCCCAGAAAACACTGTATCAATCTAAAATGTTTTTCTCGCACATGATTATATATATATATATATATATATATATATTCTTTTGGTTTTTTTGTTCTTTCTCGATAAAAATGATTCATATTTTATGTATTTATGTTTTTAGATTTTGTTATATATATATATATATATATATATATATATATATATATATATTCTTTTGGTTTTTTTGTTCTTTTTCGATAAAAATATATTTTATATATTTGGTTTTTTTAGATTTTTAGATTTTTTTTATTTTTTTATTTTATTTTTTGTACTTATCGTTCTAAAATTTTAATTTACGTCGGTTACATTATATTTTATTTTTAAATTTTTTGTTATTATTTTCCGGTCCCAAAAAACATTGTAGCAATCTATAGTGTTTTTCTTGCGCCATGATATATATTATTGACTATACAATAAAACGTGTCTCGGTTTTACTGTGCTAATCCACAGTAACACCTACTATTAATATATGTATATATTTTTGTGAAAGACAAACGGCTGTTGAAGTAGTCGAGATGGTCTAAAGAGTCTTCTTTACCAACCAGCAAAATAATACAAATGCCGGATGGTGGTCAAGAAGTTTTTCTTTTTTTCATTTCACGTCATGATGTACACAAGCTGGTCCAGACACCCGGTTATCAAAAATAAAAAATAATAGAAAGTTGAAAGATGGATTCTACCTGCGTCCCTACAAACGTCATCACATTTGTTTTTTCAAGCCAAAATAAGCATATAAATAACCCACCAGGCTTGCTTGGTTCTCTCCATTCCTTCTCCAACTAGTATTTCGTGAACCACCACCAGAAGAATTAATCAACTACTAGAAAGAATGGATACTGAGACTCCCACGGTGCCTCTTCTCACCCCATACAAGATGGGAAAGTATAATCTTACGATAATGTTCCTCAGCCGCATGCCGTTATATACTACTCCCAGAGAGCCACGAAAGGGGGTCTTCTCATAGCTGAAGCCACTGGTGTTTCTGACACAGCACAAGGGTAATTCCATCAGCCATGCCACTTTTTGTTGCGTTTATTGGAATAGAACAAATTAAATTTAATATTTGATTTTCTAACAATTCATAATATATATATATAGGTACCTACATGCTCCAGGTATTTGGACCAAAGAGCAAGTCGAAGCATGGAAACCCATTGTGGATGCTGTCCATGCCAAAGGAGGCATTTTTTTCTGTCAAATTTGGCATGTTGGAAGGGTGTCAAATAGCGGTGAGTAGTGCCATTTAATCTCCTTGGTGTGATCTTCTCTTAATTCGTACCATAAACTTTACCCAGCTGTTGGTAATAATGTTCGAGTCTAAATGATAACAAAGACCAAACATTTCCTTTTGTTATCCGGTTTAGTAGATATGAGAAAATGTTTTTCTTTCCTTTACTTTCCATTTTATTCCTGTCAAAATCTTTCTGTTTTCCTTATTCTAATATTGTTCTTAGTTAAAGGCCTCTTCCAGTAATTAACTGTAACAATTTCTATTGCTAGCAAAGCCATTTTCAAAAAATGAAAAGATTAATATGGTTCCTAGTTAATTTTTCTACATTATTGGCCTTTCAGGTTTTCAGCCAAATGGGCAAGCTCCAGTCTCTTCTACAGACAAGCCAATATCTTCTCCAGTGGAAGGCATGGAATTCACACCTCCGAGGCGTCTTAGGACAGATGAAATCCCTCAAATAGTCGATGATTTCAGAATTGCTGCAAGGAACGCGATAGAAGCTGGTAAACTTTCTTTCTCAGAAACACTGAATTTTCTCACAGGATTTTAAAAAGTAAACAATACATGATTGCACAACAATTTAGAATGTTAAGCTTCAATATCCCACCAAAAAGAGAAAAAAATAAAGTTTTTGTGCTGGAAATGCAGATAGAACATCAACAAATTGAATTTCATAAATAGTATATACCTTCACTTAAAGCTTGTTACTATGCATAGGTTTTGATGGAGTTGAGATCCATGGGGCTCACGGATATCTAATTGACCAGTTCATGAAAGATCAAGTGAACGACAGAACAGACCACTATGGTGGATCACTAGAGAACCGTTGTCGCTTCTCTTTGGAAATAGTTGAGGCTATAGTGAACGAGATAGGATCAGATAAAGTTGGAATAAGACTATCTCCTCACGTAAACTATATGGACTCAGGAGACTCAGATCCCGAAGCACTAGGGCTCTACATGGTCAAATCCTTGAATAAATATAGTATTGCTTATTGCCACATGGTTGAACCAAGAATGAAGATAGGCGCAGAGAATACCAAATTTTCTGAAAGTCTGCTACCAATGAGGAAAGCTTTCAACAACACATTCATTGTCGCCGGTGGTTATGATAGGAATGATGGAAACAAAGCTATTGAAGAGAACCGAGGAGACCTTGTAGCTTATGGGCGCCTGTTCTTGTCTAATCCAGATTTGCCGAGGAGATTTGAACTTGATACTCCTCTCAACGAGTACAACAGAGAAACATTCTATACACATGATCCTGTTGTTGGTTACACTGATTATCCTTTCCTTGAAGACGCTGCTTAGGGTTTCGAGTGACCATATTTGAAACTTGTATTCTATAATTATTTTTATTGCGGTCGTCTAGTTAAATTGTATTATTGTTCTATGTGTTTATGTTTTGTAAACCATTACAATGGTTGGAATTCAATAATAAAAGCTCTGGTGGTGTGAAATAAGAATGAAAGTCTTTTTAGTCATGTATAATTAACCTTCTATTGTTATTGATTTATTATCTTTGTATTTTTTTTCATCTCTTTTGTTTATGTGTTTCTTGACATTTTTTAGTGTAAAGAAATTTTAATTTCAGAAGGAAAAAAATTATTATTTTATTTTTTTAGATTTTTTGTCATATTATTATATTAAAAATATTTAAGAACATTGAGATAAAATTAATTTAAGATTTAAAAGAAAAAGTTACTTTATTTTTTATATATATTATCATAATTTAATATTAAACAAATATCACACACGTATTTTTAAGGAAAAAATCTTAAAATAATTTTTATCGTTATTTCCAGCTTAGATCCACAGTATTATAAAAAATATTCTTGTTGTGGCAGCAAGTATTTAATATATTTTTTTTCATTATAGATAATTTGATTTAATTTTTTTCCTGTTTTTTCATTTAAATTTTCTTACATAAAATAAATATGAAATTATTGTGCCACCCTGAAGATAACTTTTGATTTTTATCTTATTATAGGGTATATTGATTATTATTTTATTGTGCATAAAAATGTAAGGAAAAAAATCCGCATTCCTAGGCTAAAATTCAAGTGCATTCTTTAGGTGCATTAGCAGGTAAAATAGTAATTTTACTATTACCATCTAGAATGAACAACTAAGCTCTTTTATATTTTTGTTAATACCATTTCACTACCATAAGTTTTCAAAACTACAATACCATTTTCTAATAACTTGTGGTAGTTTTATAAGAAAAGAGCAATCAGGATAAGGTTTTAATAAATTAAAATTATAAATTATTTAAATATAATCAAGTTTTTATATATTTAATAAACTTGTTTATTAAATTTAAAAATACATGTAAAGACATTTTGATATTTGTATTAAATACTAATCAAAATAATATTTTTTCTGTTTGAGAGATTTGATTGTAAACAAATTAAAAACTTTCTACAACTATCAGTATAATCTTTTTTATTGTTTATTGAAAAACAAATTAAAATTAAATAAAAAGAAAAATAACACGCCCACTTTTTTTTTACTATATTAATCAAACCCTAATAAAATACACATGTTTATGAACACAAAAAAATTAAAAATAATCCAAGTGAACTTTAAACATTTGCTTGTAGAACCAATGAATAGGTGAATTTGGAATGTCTTCCCATCTCTTTCCTCTTGTACCAATAGAGACTTGAAAAGTCAAAATACACAACAATATTTGCTTGTCTTTTTTTTTTCAAATATAGATTTTCTTCTACTTGGTTGCTGTCGTCGGTGTTTCTTCTCCACAAACATACCCACCTAGAGCATGGTTCACTTTCTTATAAAAAAAAACATATATGCATCATCTAGTCATATCAAGCTTTTTCACTATCACAATATCTCTAAGGTCAACTATATCCTGCTTTGCATATTCAACATCAAGGGAGCTAACAATGATGAATATCAACCAACCATTTAATGAAGTATTAATAGATTTAATTAATAAATCATTAACTTTAATGGAAGATATATGTAATAAATTGTCTGGTTGGGCAAGGGAGACGGTATGGATGTGGTGTGCTCGGGCTGACTAGATAGTGGTTGTGGGCGTTGGAGAAAGAAAAGATTTGGGTATAAAAAAACAGAAAGCAGAGAGGGTGAAGAAGGAAATGAAGAAAGAAGAATGAATTAACACATAATTTTATAATTAACTACACATAATTTTGCCAGCGAAGCGTTGAGATTAAATAAACAAAGAAGGCATAGATCATGAGAGAAAATACAGGGGAAGCCAACTAATTTAGAGAAGAAAAAAACAAATAAATCAATAAATACATGTATTCGTGTTTTTGATGGTTTGGAAATCCATTAGGTTTATGTATAATGTAGCTATGGACATGAGAAGTAATGTAAAAATTTTGTTGACCATGGAATCGGCGTGACTTCATTCTCTTCAATGCATTTAAAACCTGTGCCTTTGTCAAATATTGATTTTGTGCATGGGCAGCTATGATACCACCATCCTCAATGGAAATCATAAACATATATTAATGCCTTACATGTAAATCTTTCATTCTCTATTTTTTGGTATAATAAATAAACAAACATATATTTTTGAATTGTTGACAAAAAAACAAACTAAGGCTAATGTGTCAAATGAAAAGTGTAAATCATTTTCGACATACTTTGTATCGGTATGGATCCATACAAAGGATTTCCTTGATTGTCTTTCTATTCTCTTTTAGCTGTTAATCAATGGTTTGAGTGCTCGTTGTAGAAGCGAGTTGATGCACTTCGACGGGAATAGCCTTATAGCTTATCATCAAAGATGTTTGTTATAAATAACTTTTAAAAAGTATTATTCTATAAAGATAAACTAAGAAATAGAAAGCTCACTAATGTTTGTAGGGAAGAATTTTTTGGATTTCTGGGTTGAAATACCATAAGGAAGTAACAAGATTTCATGAGAATTGGTTTCCCGGGAGTAAAAGGAAGATTGAATATATTGGGATTATTTGATATTGAGTTCAATAAGACAAAAAAAACATATAAAAGCACCAAGATTAATGAATGATTGAATCATGAGAAAGTAAAGGGAAATGGTTGATAAGAAAAATCTTTGAACTCAGTGATTCGAAAGGCAGCAAAGACAAAAATAAATGGACTTGATTGATTGTCTAGATTAGAATCATCAAAGCTTTTTGCAACATCAACCTAAAGAGTGATCTTGAGTTCCTCACCCCTGCATAAAATGTTGAGTTTGTAAAAATAAGGCATTAATCAAGCTAGAAAACCTATGAGATCAAGAGAATCAACCTCATATTTTCAATGATGAGTTCTCTTTTATCTTTCATATCTTGACCCCAAACCATAATTTATTAAAGTTGTTGAATGACTTTTAATTGACCAATCACATCTAATGTATGGAAAAAAGGTTAATCGTGAAAATATATGCAACAGAGCAATAAAAAAACATGAAGAATGCTAGTATGCATAAAACTTGTGAGCACGCCTGATCGTTTCCTTGTAGTTAACATATGTGCATAGTCAATGAAGTGAAAGTGATGGGGTGGTATGAGGGTTGTCACTGGATCAATTCTTGTAACTTTGGTGTCAGACTTAAGATCAATAACCACTTCTTAGGCAACAACAAAATTTGTGTATTTGTTCTCAAAGGTGTATAATCCACAAATTTCATAATAATCACCTTCAATAATAGAAGCATCAAATGGTTGTATGTATCTGCCTTTAGCAAAGGCCTGAATTGCGTTACGCTGTTACAGGAAAGAAACTATTATCAATGAAATTATAAACATTGTGCTGAAGGAATCAGAGTACAAATCATGCAAAAGATTGGCCAAGTTGTTTTTGTAGTTTGAAAATGTTAAAGGAGTGTTTTTCCATGTTTAATTTTTTGACCTAAAGGAGGAGACATGGATTATTTAATGATTTTTGAAACTATTATTACCGTTGTTGTGTTTGTTATAAAGGTGTTTAAAATGAAATAGACATAGTAGAAGGACATGATAAGAAAGGGTGTCAAATATAAGCTTACAGTGGCATCAATGAAAAGGCAATTGAAACTACTATTTTGACCATTGAGTTTTGGGATCCAAATACGACAAACTCTTCCACGTAAGGATTTGTAGAAGTTGTACTTTTTTATGCTTTCAAGTGATAGCGTCGTGACCCTAATATAAACAACAAAATAAAAATTTTCAATCATATAAATAGAAATTTAACCCATAATGGATGAACAAACATAAAATGTCAGAAGTATATATAAGGTTGATGAAAACCTGACTAAATAATTAATAAGGTTGATGAACAGTGCGATATATAAAGTGCACAAAAGTGCACTAAATAATTGTCATAGCGTAACATGGCTACAAAGGAAATTGACGTCTTTTAATTGTAAAAGGACATCTGATTTCATTGATTAGGAAGATGATTCTTGGTATGAACACTTGCTATCCAATGTTTGATCCGTTTATTATTTGTTCTTGGATGACTTTAGACGAAAGTTGTGTAATGATAAGCCTGGTCCCATTGCATAAACCTATAGATGGGCTGATATTTCTAAGCAACATCACTAGTGTTCCAACTTTGAGAGCAAGTTCATGAGATGGGACCCCATTGAATTCCAATTGATTTATGTATTCTATGGGATATAATGAGCTTGCATCGTCACTCTCTATTGATGATTTGGAAATAGAATCAATGATAAGATATAGATGTTTTTCTCTGGGTGTGATGCGAAGTACAAAATCATTGATTTCAGTAACTGTTGTGTTTTTTGTTGTCACTATACCTCTTTCTCTGAAATAGCTAGGGTCAACCTGAACATCACAAATATTTGGATAAATTGTCGAGAAAATTGTTGCAATTAGTTCATATGAAGTTCCAAGGAGAAGATCAAAGGGAATAGTGACAAACGAATCATCGGATTCATCGAGAGAAGGCAAATCAGAAATTTGACCATCACCAAAATTTAGAATCCATTTGGAGAAGTCTCTAATTTCAGCTTTTTCTTCTAAAGTTAGACCATTTATAGAGAGACACATGTTTTCTGTAAGAGTCAATATAGTAAATTTGGGCCACAAACTTGAGTTGGTTAAAGAAACATTGATTATTTGTTCTTTTGTTCCGACAGGAATAACTGACAATATTTATCGAAAATCACCACCAAGTAAAATGGTTTTTCCACCAAACGGGGGATCTTTGTTGTAGTTGTTACCTTTTGAAAGAACATCACGCATTGAATGATCAAGAGTTTCAAAACAACATCTGTTAATCATTGGTGCCTCGTCCCAAACTATAAGAGAGGTGTTTTGAAGAAGGTTGGAAAGATGTGTGTTTTTTTAATGGGACATGTTGATAATTCATCAATAGAAAGTGGGATTTTGAATCTTGAATGGGCAGTGCAACCATTTGGAAGAAGAAGAGATGCAATACCAGATGATGCTACTGCAAGGACAATTAAGGACTCAGATCTGACACGATTTATGATGGTGTGCCATTAAAATGTCTTGCCAATTCCTCCATGACATGCACAAAGACTAAAGCCTATTTTTTAGCAAAGATGGCTGCAATAATTGAATCATATATAACTCTCTGTCCATGGTTGAGAGAAGCAAAATTGAAGAAATGTTGACTTCTAAGTTCAGCCAAATCACAATTATGCTCTTCTCTTAGAAGCTTGTTTGCAATTTCTTTAAGGAGTTGCCCATCAGGCATGGGCAAGCTATGATCTTGAAGCGTTGTTGTAGAAACATTGAAAAGTTCCTCAAGCTCATATAACACATAATTTTTGAGTTGATCATTAGCTAGAATAAGGTTTGGCATTCTAAAAGATGCTCTTAACTTACAAAGGATGTCATCATGCATTGAGTGCCAGAACTTGTAGAATAGGATTAAAGGGTCAGCAACCTAACAGAATAATATAATACCAATAAAAAGTTATCTAAGTTGTGGTGACGATGTAGTTGCAATTGCCTCACAGAAAGCTTCAGACCATTCTTTATCATCTCCTACAAGTCCATGTGCTTTGCAGGCAAGCTGAAATGTTGGATGAACAATTCCGCGAACATTTCTGAAATTTCAAAGCTAGTTGATCCTTTAATATGGTTTAAAAGAAATCTTAAGAAATAAAGTTCTCTGGAAGTGGGGTGCACATAGGGTATACGTCCAAGGCTTAGACCTTTAGACCTCATAGTCCACTCCTTTTGTCTAGAATCCCAAACATTTTTTTTTGAAAATTCAGAGTAATATAACTCTCGTGCATCAGAAAAATATTTGTTTCATTCAAACCATTCTATAAGCATTTGTTTTCCTCATACCTGGCCTTCTAAGAACGGATTGAAAAGACTCAATGCCTAAGAAAACAATATTTTTCTGAAAAGGTAGATGAATTTGAAGCCTCTTAACTGGAGGATATCTTGAATGAATTTGAAATTGAAAAATACGCCAAAGAGCTTTATAAGGACAAATGAATCGATAATTAATATATGCTTGTATTTCATCATTTTTGTCATGCTATATTACGACAAGACACCTATCAGGGCTTTTGCTGACATATTTGAATAAATATTTGATGAGCATTGACTGATAGCATATCTCAACATTTATATGGGCATTACAATGCATCAAAAGTTCTTTGTAGTAGGGAACAACATAGTCATTGAACAAAATAATACCATTTTTTAGCACAAAATTATCAACGGAATTCACGCCTTCTATAATAGACAAATCTATTTTAATCTAAAGTAGATGAGCTTCTAATTTTTTTTGGAAATGACTTGGTACAAACATCTCCTGACATACATTGCGCAACTGGTTTGGCAACATTCCATGGACCATGTATCATGTATTTAGAGACAATTTCAGGACATAAAGGATCAATGTTTTTATCTAGTATCTCAGCTTAGACAATTGAGTCAATATCACTAGAAGTTTTGAATTTGAAATTTGAGGCAATACAAACTAAGATATATATATGTGGAAGACCACTTTTTTAGAACTCTATTGCATAAATATCCACAAAATTGTTCAACAAAATTATTTTATTTTACAAATGACAGTATATAAGTAAAAAATTGTGATGATTGCATTACCAACAATTGTTTTGCCAAAAGAGGCACCAGATTTGATGAACTTTAACATATTAAGAAGTTTTGCTCTAAAAATCCATGTAATAATATCAGGCTTCTCTTTAGGTTTGTAAGCCCTGCTTTTATTGAGTTCTCTTTAGATTTCAAGTCAGTTTGTGTTGTATGTGAATGTAATGAAAAGATCTGGATTTCCATAAGCTCTACAAATGGCCATGGTATCTTGGTAATTATTAATCATATATCGTGGGCTACCAGTCAAAGAAGATGGAAGGATAATTTTTCCAATTGATGATCCTTGAACATCTCCTTTAAGCACAACTTCACTAATATTATGATATAGCTTAGATCAAAGATCATTTTGGTTCATTTTGATGTAGTCAAGCCTATCTTCTTCAATGTTTGCGCAAGTATCAATTAAAAATTGTTGGTATAGGCGACCACCTTTTATAAGAGTGTCTTCGCCATATTCCCTTTCCTGAATAAGATAATCATAAAAAGTTGTCATAGGGAATCTTTGACGCTTCCCGGAGATATTATTGGGATGATTTGCAAAACTAATGTTAGTGCGATAACTGTCTTCACCAAATGGAAATAGACGAGGATATTGCAAGGCCATAAACTTTGGATGCAACTTAGAGATTCTCTGTAAAGTGCTTGAGCAACTTTCAATAATTATATCTCGTTATGACCGATAATCACCAATATCAACAACAATCAAGCCACCAATATCATCCGAAGTTGGATCATTATATTGTCTGGTGTCATTTGTTCTTTGACACAATAATTGTAGTTTATATCTAGGATAACCAGGTTCTGAGAGTTTTTGTGTCGCATGACTAAATAAGCCTACCAGACAAATAGTTGAGGCAAACATTTCAATAAGAACACTAACAATAGTTTAATCCAAACATTGAACAAACTTCCTCTCTTTCTTTGATATGAAGCCTGCCTAGTTGTCTGGTGGTCACTAATAAAAGACCTAAGATCATGACTGAAAGAGGTTAACTCTGATGTAACATGATCTTGAACAAACAATAGAGACGATGAATAGAGACGATGAATTTGATGAGCAAGACTGATTGCTTGTTATATAAGGCAAGCAATGATAATGTTGATTCTAAGGGGATAATTATGCATTAGAGGAAGAAGACTCACCATGATATAATGGAAACCTTTGAGTATTAACGGGGGAAACCTTTGATATAATGGAAACCGTGATTCTAAGGGGAAAGGATTATGCTTTGTGTGAAGCCTTGAAGGTTGTGTTAACACACCAAATGAGCATGAAGGAGATTTATTTTCTAGTTGTGATTTGTTAAATCAACAATCTTCTTCATTAGCATATATACGTGATACTTGCAAGCGCTGTCGTTGGCTAGTCATTGGTGCATGTTTTGAAACTAGAGGGATCAAACATTGCAAGAACAATTTACATAAAATAGAGAGCAAAATTAATTTTATTGAAAGAACCATAAATATGAAGGTAATGAGCATGGCATGATGGAGAATGAAGCTATTTGTTGATCATAGAATGAAGTAGACAATTATTTGAGGTGCGATCACAATAAATTATTTAATGTGGTGCACAACAATAATGTGGTGCACAACAATTATATAAATTTTAAGGAACTAAAGATATTTGTTGTTATTTGCAAATGTAGAAGTAATTGTTTGTGCTATAAACAAAGTGACTATTTGTCTTGTCTGTAATTGTCTTTGTACGAAGACAATGAATAGGTACCAAAACTATAGCTCATTTAAACAGATCGAAGATGAGATATTTGATAAATTATGGAGAAGCATATCATAAAATTTTTAAAATATGAGTTATTTTAGTGATTGTAAAATTTGATTCATTGTTGCAATCGTTTGGCAATGTTCTTGGTGACAATGCAAACTAAAATGAAAGAGCTGGATTGAAAATAACAACTAATAACAAAGCAGGCATAACAAAGAGAAAAACATGTAAGTAAATTTTGCACATACCGACAAAGGAATTAGAGAAAGTTTGAGCCCAAAGTGGTGGCGCAATAAGCAAAGAGACTATAGTACCTGTCAAAACAACAAAAGAAGTAGAAAAGGACTTTATTAATAAGTGCAAGAACAATTTTTCATGGTAGATAAAGAACACAACTGAAAATGTGGCAAGCTAAATTACAAAGCATAATAAAGTGCCATAAGAAAAAAACTTGATTTTGCAATGGAACTTTTTCAATGGAATCTTTCTTAACACGACAATGAAGGAATAAATGAATGAAATAAGTGGTCTAATTAATAACCAAGACTTTTTTCACCATAATGCTTTATTTCTTATAGAGAAATATTTTTATTGGTAGATTGCACATGTCCAATGCAAAACGGAGATGGTTTGCATCATGACATAAGAACAATGTGTAAGTTAACAAAACATTAAATACTATATCAAACAAGGAATTGAAATAAGAAACTGAAAATAAACTTCAACGTCAAAGGTATCAATAGCAAAACAACAATTAAATTGACAATTAAAATCAGAAACTGAAAGTAGCAAAACTTGCAAAACTTGTTTAAAACCATCATACAACAATGCAAGTTGAAGTGGCCAATGATATTGAGGCATAGATGATATTGAGGCATGAAAGCCAAACATATTACATAAGTTGAACATGCAACAACGGCAAAAGAAACAACTTACCGTCAATGGAGGAATCAATAGCTGAGGACTGTGAGGAAATAAGCTTGAGGCACATAGAGAAAGTGAAAAATAACTAAAGAAATGTGACATAGAAAGTTGAACTAAGCAAAAACAGAATTGTGATTAATGGGAATTCGCAGAAAAAACAGAAGAATTAATTGTATGGCCACCAAAGCTGACGTCGATTTTACCCGCGGTTGTACAAGGTGGCATGAAATTGTATGTGTGGGCTTCAATATCTAGTTGTGAAGGATTTTAGGCGTCATCGAATGCAGTCAACAACAAAACATATTAATGAGTTTGTAGGATGAGTTGTTTTTTTCTTTCTCGACACCACAATTAATGATAAGATACATTAAAGAGTCCTCTGGCAACGAGCAAGTTAATTTTGAATTTGAAACTAGTGTAAAATTTGTATCCATTGAAGAAGTCACGCATGCTGTCTTGTGTATGCAATTTTAGAAGTTGCTCACTCTATTTCAAATAACACAACGCCTCTGTAAAATTAGTAAAAAAGAAGTGCAGCCCCGCGTGCAGTCCCGCGTGTAGCTTCTGAATTGCAAAAGAAGCAGTGCATGTCTACGCCAAGCTTTTAATTTGCAAAAATAGCAATACAGTCAAATGTGAAAATTTCAAAACGTAATGGATGGGCCAAAATTGCAAATCATGGAACTCCTTTTTTTTCTCCTTTTTATGATGCAATTAACTCACCATGATTGGCTGTTTTTGAGGTTTTGAATATAAAAAAACAGCAGTGCATGTACCATTTTCATGTGAAATGTTGATTTTTGAAAAGGTAGTGCAAGTGTTGATTTTTGAATAGGTACCGCACTGTCTTAAATTGCAAATACGCATCGTTAAATTGTCTCTCATTTTATAGTGTAATTCACACAGCATCAAAGTCATTGCAAGCAACAGTGTATTCAACATTACATTACAATCCTCTAAAGCAGTAACCGATTTTAATTTGAACAGGCAACGCAACCCATACATTCTTAACATTTGATCATGCACCCTAACCACACAGTGTATTCAGCAGTACATTACAATCCTCTAAAGTAACAACTGATTTTAATTTGAACAGACACCGCACCCCTATATATTCTCAACAGCTGATCATGCACCCCAGTCCATAGTGGCTCTGGGTATGCATGAGCAATAGCAAACCGAGTTGTTTTAGCTCTCTTGTAAGAATAAAACTGAAAGAAAAAGTCGTTCAAGTTGGGATTAAGTGCATAATGTTAAAGTGTGATTTATGCATTTATTTTTCCTAAATGAAGGGAAAACAACAAAAAAGATTAGGCTAAAATCGATCCCCCTAAAGGGTCAAACGCTTCTAATTTCTAGCTAATTTCATAAGAAAGTAGAAGGTCTTATTCATGATTTTTAAAATGGCATCATTTTTCTTTTTATGCTTTTTTTGTCCCATAGTCATTGAACAATGATTTTTCCCATAAAACTCATTATTTCTTTTAAAGTGGGACAACATCATTCTTGTCTTAAGCTAATTTAGGTTTTTGAATTTTAATCGAATATTGTTATGTACATAGGTCTAATTTACTTCTACAACATTGTCACGCTTTTGATTTCAATCCTTGATCTACAAAATCATCAATTCAAAAAATTCTAAAATTACTATCGATCCATTTTAGCTTGGTCCTTTTAATTCTTTGTTCAATGAGACCCCTGATTGGTTGAATTGGCTTTCCAAGTTATGCCACCTTTTTAATTTTGATCCTCAATCTATCAATTTCTTCAATTGTGACCAATTTCACCATTATTTCCCCTCATTTCTCAAGTTAAACATTTAATTGCATGACACATTATTTTTTAATGAGCTATAACTTAATTGTGTTAGGATTGAGAGAGTTTGTAGACTTGCAAGAAGAATTAGTTTAGAGAAGGGAAGAGGGAGAAGAGAGAAAAGAGAGGGAGACTAAATTTGAATAATTGTTGTATTGATATTATGTTTTGTATACATTTGTTGTGTGTTCACTTCTCTATTTATAAACATTTCTCATACATTCTTTCTTACTCTAGAATACAAATACACTATTCTAGAATATTCTTCTATACTCTAACAAATTGTAACCAAAAATATATTCTATTCTTGAAACCTTTGTTTTCAAAAAATATTATTTGAAAATGGTTTTTTAGTTATTATTTGAATTTTTTCTTTGAAAATGTTTTTTTTCTATATATGATTTTGAAGATATATAAAGAAAAAAGAAAATGGATGAGAACAGGCTCTAAGTCATTTGGTTATCATCAAAATAGAATGAAGAAATTGAAACACAGCGTAAAATAAATCTATCCCCACCGTCTTCATTCTTGGCTCGACCATATGGCAGTATAGAATCCCATATCTATTCAAGGATTCAGCCATATAGAGACCCAAAGCTCCTGGATTAGAGTCGCCTGCTTGACAATAATTTGCGTGGGGAGAGAGTCTAATGCCAACTTTATCTGCTCCTATCTCATTGACTACACCTTCAACCACTTCTAACGCAAATCGATAGCGGTTCTCAAGAGATCCACCATATTGGTCAGTTCGGTCGTTAACTTCATCCTTCATGAACTGAATTAAGTAACCATGAGCCCCGTGAATCTCAATTCCATCAAAACCTAAGAAGCAAGATAGTTTATCATGTTACAAAAGAATTCAGATAACCACTTTGAATACAAACGATTGCAATCCTAAAACTTGAATAAGAGAATGAGAGATTGATTCGAAGTAGCATCAAATTTATATGACCAGGAGATGGATGACATGCCTTTTTTGGAATGCCTAGATCTCTAATTGATATTAATGTTCTTGATCGATGACTTATCTTTGTTGCACTTGCTGAAGGTCACACTCCTCTTATCAATTACACAATCAATGAACATGAATATATAATGGGATACTATTTAGCAGATGAGATTTATCTGAATTAGTCAACCTTTGGTAAGACAACCTCAAAGCCATTAGGAGAAAAAAATATTTCAAAAGTAAACAAGAGTTTTCAAGAAAGGATGTCGAGAGGGCATTTAAGGAGTTACAATCTCGTTTCGCAATAGTACATGGACCTGTGCGATACTGGGATGATATATAATGTCACACTTATATGTTTTATATATTTTGATGATAACAATAAAAAGAAAATGGACTAATAATATGCTTGGATGAGATTAAGCGATAAACAGGTATTATACAAAGAATACATCAACAAGCATAACGGAGTACACGAAGAAATCACTCCAAGAAGTCCAAGATGCAAGCAAGTGAAGACAAAGAAGAAGTTTTCATTTTAGTGCTTTAATTATGTAAATCTCAATTTGAACTTGATAGCACAATTTAAAATGAACTCACACACTT
Organism: Salix exigua; assembly: GCA_032356905.1. Lineage (NCBI taxonomy): Eukaryota > Viridiplantae > Streptophyta > Magnoliopsida > Malpighiales > Salicaceae > Salix > Salix exigua. The sequence goes on from CM063600.1 coordinate 9,485,683, forward strand.
CACATTGCATGCATTAAAAGGGTTTGATGATTAGAGGATTAAGTCATAATCAATCGGTTCAAAAATTCAGAAAAGATAATTTGTCACAATTGCCTTTCTGCATGAACCGGTCGACCGCTTGAAGACAAATTGTCTTTTGAGCTGAACCGGTCGAACGCTTGGTATATCCGTTGTGAACCGGTCGACCGCTTGAAGTAAAAATGTCTTTCGAGCCGAACCGGTCGACCGCTTGGGTTATCCGTTGTGAACCGGTCGACCGCTTGAAGACGAATTGTTTTTTGAATTGAACCGGTCGACCACTTGATTTGTACGTTGTGAACCGGTCGACCGCTTGATATGACAGTTGCATTAAAACGGCTATAAACGGCTAGTTTCTTTTAGAAACTTATAAATAGGTCTCCTAATTGCAAAACTAAGAAAAAACAACTTTCATATCTTATATTGAGGCAATTAGAGTGCAAAAACATCTTCATATCATCAATCCTCATTAATACTCATAATTGTGTTTAAATCTTCATATCTTAACACAAAGAGTATTTCTCATTCTCACTACACTTAAACACCTTCAAATATTCTAAGTGTTATCAAGTGAGATAAAGAGATCATAGATCTTCATTTGTAATATCTACACTATTAAGAGTGTATTGTTGTTTTACAAAAACAACCATTGTAATATTCTTGAGAGTTGAAGTATAAAACTCTTTGATATTGGTGAGGGAACATCACCAAGGAAAAATCTTGAAGAGGGTACATGTTCAAGTGGGAAGAAGGAAAATCTTGAAGAAGGGCATATCTTCAAGTGGTGTAAAAGTCTTGGTGTGGATTCATCAAGCGAGATTTGTAATCTTGTTACTTGGACTAGTAAGAGAGTACAATACTCAAGTATGGATTTGTACTTGAATCGTGGACGTAGGCTTGCCGAACCACGTTAAAAAACGAGTTAGCAATCTCTCTCTTATCTCTTTACTTTAAAGTAATTGATTTTAGAATTGCTATAATTATTGTATTTACACCTAATTCCCCCCCCCTTAGGTGTATAGTTGCCTTAATCCTTGAATAACATCACTATCTTATCATAAACTAATAGAATCAGGAGTTGATGGAGTTAAAGAAGTTGGACTTGAATTTCCATGATTTTTTTATTTCTTGTTTTACTTTTGATGTTGACTTGCACCCTCAAATTGCTATTTGGTTTCTTTTTTCTAGATAACCCAACAATGTTCTTGTTGAAATCATTTGCCAAAATATGAAATATACATTTGACGAGCATCATTAATCATGGTAAAATGAAGCCAATAAATTCAATTATGTTAAAAAATATATGCAATAAATAATTTAATATTGAAATGAAAAAAAAATACCCTTGATTCTTCAATCTTCTACTTTGTTGTGGGTTTTCAATTTTGGTAACAAATCCAAAAAAACTTTCAACTTCTCTGTTTATTTCTTGTCATCTATTTTGATATGCTTATTTGGGAAAGATTATTCAAATTTCCTCTGTTCTCTACAAAGTAAGCATGTACTCAAGTTTAGAATTGCCTTGTTTGTTGTTCAACTCTTGTAATTAAATCTTTGCTTGTATTTAACCATGCATACACAAATAAACAATCTTCCTCTTGTGAGAAGTTGTTACTTCTTTGTGATTTGTTAATTGTATGGTCAATTAAATTAGAGTTTTTGGGTCATAAGAAATTTGAGTAGGATCACTTGGTTGAGAAATAATATCTTTAGACTCACTTATAAGAAAGTTGGTGAATGAGTTTGACAAATTTGAATCCATCTAACAAAAAAAAAGTTGGTATGTTACATTCTATCTAATTCAAACTTTATTGAACACATGTTATTAATAAACTTATAACAAGAAAACATGGAATTCAATTTTTTCCAAAAATCCGAGTCACACATTATTTTACAAATAAAAATGGATAAAAATGCCACATATAAGCATTAAATTACCTATGTTTAATACCAGAAACAAAAATCATACAAGGCAAGAAACAAAAACCCAAATAAATTTTCCAGACTTTTGTTCATATTCCCTCTCTTTCTCAGCGACCAAACACATTAAAAACATTAACAATTAGTAAAAGATTTCAAAACTTTCACTCATTTCCCATCTTTTTCTCGGCTCCCAAAGCCAACATGCATAAACGCATTTCAAAACCACTCAACTTTTCATAAACTATCTATACTTGGATTTTAACTTCCATTAACATTGCCCAAAGCTCCAAATTTAGACCAATCACAACACTGTAAATATGAACAAAACGCACAAGAAGGTCAAATATGTAAAGCTCATGCAAGCAAAAGTTGGTGCGTTTCTCACCAATATGGCCAAAAATCCTAGTCACACATCATTTTACAGATAAAAAATTGATCAGAAATGTCCCATATAAAAAATTCAATCACCAACCTTCAAACACAATCTCATCTATATATAGAACAAGCACATTTGCAAAAACAAGACATAAATAAACTTCAAACTCAAATATACTTTTAACCAAATACTTCAATTTCAATTATGAACTGCAATTAAAATTATTTCATAAAAAATTATTTTTTTAACCTCAACCACAATAGCAATCGTAATACAAAAGAGACCCTAAAACCATTGAACTTCTAGCATCATAGAGTAGCAAATCCTTTTTGTAATTTTAGTGACTTGACCATTATTTTTTTTACTTTTGGTAAAATGGGCTCTAAATTTCAATTTTTTCTTCAATTAGATCCTTGATTGGCTGAATTGGCCTTCCAAGTTATGCCATATTTTTTTCATATTTGATCCTTGGTCTTTCAATTTCTTCAATTGTGACCAATTTCGCCCTTCTTTAACTCCATTTTTCCGGTTAAACATTTAATTACATGCCGTATTATTTTCTAATGAGCTATAAATTAATTTTTTGGTTGATTGTAACACAAACTATATTTTATTCTAGGAACCTGTCTTCAAAAAATATTATTTGAAAATGGTTATTTATTTATAATGTGTTTTTTTTCTTTCAAGATGATATTTTTTCTAAGGATGATTTTGAAGATGTATTTTGTTTTGTTAAAAAAAAATGGGGGTGAAGATCGTTTTGTGAGACGTTCTTCACTAAGTTTTGTTCCCTTTATAATATGTTTTCGTTTAAATATATGCTTTTGTCTTTTCTGTGAAAAAAAGGACGAGACAGGCTCTGAGTCACTAGGTTATCATCAAATTAGAAAGAAATTGAAAGACAAGTAAAATATTACCAAGGAATATATCCTTTAGTCTTTTCTTCCATGTTCATGCCATGCAAAATACAAAACATTTACACATTCCTCGTAAAACTTGCAGAAATTGATTTTTCCTCAGCCAGTTGGCATGAAAATAGCAATGCCTACTGAAAGTCAGTGGACTGTGTCGGCACTGTGTCGGCATAAGGTTACGAAAAGAGACTCCAAATTATGATATTCACATTTAGTTAGAACGGCCAATGTCTTTGGATTTCACAGGGGAACTTAAATATAATTGTGTTATTATGAAGCAGTCAAACAGATGAAGGAAAGCAATTACTCAAATTTGTAATGAATGAATGAGCAATTTAAGATCCTTTCTAATCTGCGAGGCAGAGACCACTAAGCAGTGGATTCAAGAAAGGGATAATCAGTATAACCAATGACAGGATCGGTTGTATAGAATGTGTCACGATTGTATTTGTTTAGTGGTGCATCAAGCTCAAATCTTTTCGGCAAGTCTGGATTGGCCAAGAAAACTCGGCCATAAGCAACAAGATCTGAATAGTTATCCGCAACAGCTTTGTTTCCTTCTTCCCTATCATAGCCTCCAGCAACAATGAAAGTGCCATTGAAAGCCTTTCTCATGGGCAGGAGACTGTGCGGGCATTCGACTCTTTCCCCCACCGTCTTCATTCTTGGCTCGACCATATGGCAGTATAAAATCCCATATCTATTCAAGGATTCAGCCATATACAGACCCAAAGCTCCTGGATTAGAGTCGCCTGCTTGACAATAATTTGCGTAGGGAGAGAGTCTAATGCCAACTTTATCTGCTCCTATCTCATTGACTACAGCTTCAACCACTTCTAACGCAAATCGACAGCGGTTCTCAAGAGATCCACCATATTGGTCAGTTCGGTCGTTAACTTCATCCTTCATGAACTGGTCAATTAAGTAACCATGAGCCCCGTGGATCTCAACGCCATCAAAACCTAAAAAGCAAGACAGTTTATCATTACCAAAGAATTCAGATAACCACTTTGAATACAAATATTAAAATCCACAAACTTGAATAAGAGGAGAGATTGGTTCAGAGCAGCGTCAAATTTATATGACCAGGAGATGGATGATTCATGATCAATTCTAGATTTTTAAGCAAGAAAGTGGTGGTTTTCAAATGAGGCAGCTTGCTAGAAACAAGGCTACTTTTTACTCCTGTTACTTTCCCCAAACAAAGATTACTGGCAAAAATCATTTTTTAATGGTTCTCAAACACAGTGAGATGTATTATTATGAAGTAACAATCCTAAAATCCACAAAAATACAAACCGCAGTATTCTTTTATTTCATCTTTTTGTTTTTTATTCTGTTGCTCATAGACTACTTTGGCAAATTTTCTAACTGAATTTCTCAATTGAAATGCCTAGAGAGTTATGTATTCATATATGATTTATCTTGTTGAAAGTAAAGATAAATTTCACATTCTGCCTTCTACATTGGAGAATAAAGCATACCAGCTTCCATAGCATTCCTTGCAGCTATTCTGAAGTCATTGACAACACGAGGAATTTCATCTGTTCTTAGTCGCCTCGGAGTGGCGAACTGTGCAACATCAATTCCATTAGCTCGAAGTTGAGGCAGTACTGGCTTGTCTGTGCATGAGATTGGAGCTTGCCCATTTGGCTGGAACTCTGTACAGGCAAATAATAGAGGCAAAACAAAAATCACAACAAATAGAAGCTTTCATGATAATATAATTCAATCTCAAAAATAGATGAGTAGAATTAGAAATAATGAGAAAGTAAAACGAATAGCTGATGAAATTTTAATGCTATAGGAAATAAACACTCTAGAATTACCTAACAAAGTTTAATTTGATCCAATAGTTAGATCAAAAGTTATGTCTATTAACATAATGCATTTGACTAGCACACTCCACACAACAGAGTGATAACGTGCTGCTTTTAGTGAATACAACAGCAGCAGAACTAGAGTTAGATCATGGCATCCACTACTTTGAACCAAACTCATGAGCCCTTTATTCGAGCCAAAGAGGGGGGTTTACTGAGAAGCATTGCATCAATCATCGAAAGTTTTGTAAAGGGAAAAGAAATGCTCTGCTTGAGAGATTCAACATACATATTTTGGATTCAACTCAATGCAAACTCTGGTTATTCATGATAGATGATAATCCATATGGGAGACTCAATTCAACTCACCTCGATTTGAAACCCTTCCAACATGCCAAATTTGACAAAAGAATATGCCACATTTGGCATGAACAGCATCTACAATGGGTTTCCATGCCTCAATTTGCTCTTTAGTCCAGATACCAGGAGTATTTGGATATCTGTAATTTAACAAGAAATCACAATTTCAAATCAAAATATCATTGAACTTATGAATCATTAAAATAGATGGATAGATAGATTTGCAACTGACAATAACAAAATAAAAAAAACAAAAATAATAATTTACCCTTGAGCTGTGTCAGAAACACCGGTAGCTTCAGCTATGAGGAGGCCACCTTCGGTGGTTCTCTGAGAATAATGCAAGATTGCATGCGTCTGGGGAACATTGTTAAATGATCTCTGTCTAGTCAATGGTGCAAGTACTATTCTGCAGAAGGACAGCAAATCATAAATTGATTTTACCAAGCTTCACTGGTAAATTCATTTATCTATTTACACATTGAAAACAGATCAAAACTTCATTTTTATTTCTGATTTACACATTTTAAATTGAAAAAAAAAAAAAAACGTCGTTGAAATAGACATTTCTTGAATCTGACGATTTATTGCTCAAAAGTGTTCCAACTTGAAAAGGAAAATGTCAGCTGGGGTTTCTACAAACAGGTGTTCCTTCTAAAGTTTTTGTCCATTAGAGCTAAAGAGGAAAAGAAAATGAGAAGTTTTTCCCATAAAAAATCAAGAAGCCAACAATAAGAACCAGACATTGAACCCCACCAACAACATGGCAACATCATATCATACCATGTCAAACAAATTGCACAAGAATGGAAAAAAAGATGTGAGCTTTTCTGTTTGGAATGGAATCGTTGAAAGCAAAGAAGAGTGTACCTGTGAGAAAGATTGAAGTTTCCCATCTTGTATGGAGTGAGTAGAGGAATAGTGGGCTGTTTAGCAGCCATACTAGCGGTGTTATTGCTGCTGCTTCTGCTCTCTTCAACGTTTCTTTTAGAGATCTGATTTCATTAACATACATACAAATAAATATTTTCCGGATCAGTACCTTTGGTTTTTCTCTTCTAACGTGTCAGTTTGGGACTGTGGAAGCAGATAATGAGTTGTTGGGATAAGTGGTACAGGTTTTGTAAAAATATATATTAAAAAAATTTAATTTAAAAAATGTAATTTTTGATATATTATCAATAATAATATAAAATAATAATTAAATAAAAATTTAAAATATAATTATAGCATATCAAATACCTTCTTAGTAAACATTTTACAATGTTTTCATTGAGGAAGTAGATAACGAGTTGTTGGGATAAGTGGTACGTTTTCTATATATATATATATATATACTGTATTCAAATATTTCAGTTTAGCAATCACATTCACTATAAAAAGATATTTTTATACTCATAAAAAAACATTATGAGTATAAAAAAAGCCAAAATATTTTATTTTTATTCGTGTTTCTACTTGTTAAAAATCTATTACAACTTTTTATATAGGAAAAACTAGAAAAAAACATAAGAATACTAAATAAAAAAATATTCTTTATAAATAGAAAAAAACAAAAAAGCATCATAATTAAAAATAGATAATATAATAGAAAAAATACACCACGGTACAAACCAAAACTATACAAATATTTTTTTCATTACGCTTATCAAATCATATAAAGTGTGTATAATTATAGGGGTCCATAAATAGACCATAACCATTATTGCAGCACTCCATGTATGACCGATATCATAAAGTTCAGCCGCTTTGATTATTGGGGCGGAGGTGAGGACAAATGTCATTTGACTATTGCACTGTTTGACATAGAAAAAAAAAATATTTTATTTTTTTCAGTTATGTTAATTTTGTTTAATATTTTTAGATTATTCACTGATATAAAAAAATTTAAAATAAAAAATTATTTTAATTAATTTCTTAACAATTTGTTTTTAAAAGGAAAACTCAACTGTATTCCGAGACAAACACTAATTGATGATTATTTATTATGTTAATGAGGAAGATGAGGATACTGCTAAGTAGATTGCTAAAAAAGGCAGATATCAGGAACATATTATATCGCACGTGATACCAAATTAATACATAAAAAAACATATTCAGATCACAAAAAACGACACATTATAATAATGTTTTTGGTGGATTCAAGCGGGGGGGCGAGGGCGGCTAAAGAATTCGAGGGACATCTTTCATATGATAGAAATAAAATAATATTATTTTTATTTGTTTTTTTATAATATTTCAATAACAATTTCAATCTATATATATTTAAAATAATTGATTTTGTGACTGTTTTATAATGTGATTAAAGTTGTTTTTGAAAGTACTATTTATTTAGAAATATATCAAAATAATATATTTTTTTATTTTTTAAAGATTATTTTTGACATCCACACACTAAAACAATCTAAAAATACCATAAAAAATTAATTTAAAGTAATATATATATATATATATTCAAAAATACTTTTGAAATTCAGTGTATAGACACTCTTTTAATGTCATATATATTTAATTATAATTTTTTCAAGAAAATCTTGCTTGTATAAAATGATAATTGTGGCCATGAAAACCTTCAAATAATAATAATAATAATAGTCCAAGGAATTTCCTTTTATAGTTACGAAGATGGATTCCACCTTTCAAATTTGTCCTCTCTATAACCCTTTCCTACAAACGTCATCACAATTTTTTCCTTTTCAAGCCAAAATAAGCATATAAATGTTAGAGTGTAAATAAATGTATATTATAGAATAATAAAAGTGTATTTTAGAATATATATAATGATATTATATGATATTTTAAATGTGTATATAAAGCTACTAAACACATGGGATGTGTGTGTAGAAAGATTACAACAAAAAATAAATTCAAAATTTCATTCTCTCTCTCTCTCTCCTCTCTTCTCCCTCATCCGGTGTCTAAACTAACTCCATTGTTCTTTCTCTTAATTTGTTCAATTATCTGCGATCCCTCTTAATCTTAACATGGTATCAAAGCTAATATGCTAGCAGTAGGATTTATTACTGGGAATAGTGTGAGAGTTGATAAAAATTATAATTTAATTATGCAAATTAAAAATATGGTGAGTAAAGAGTGGGAGGTTGAAATTTTACATGTTTACAGAGAGACCTATTGGGTGGCTGACTGGTTGACAAATTTTGGGTTAACTAGAGAGTTATTAGATAGAGGGGCGGATATTATTATCGAACCTCCATCAAGGCTTTATTCCTTATTGTACTATGACCTTATTGAGTCTATTGTTCCTCGTTTAATTTAGAAGGGCTTATGCCTCGATCATTACAAAAAAAAAAAAGTTATTATGCTAGCGCATGAATTGATCTAAGCTTTTGTAATCTGATTCTTCAATGGATCATTCAAAAAAAAATCTACAGTTGAAGAAAGCACATCGTTCAAGTTTTTCCTTATGATCCTTTGCGGCTTCTTCAATTGAGACTCTTTGAATTTTCGAGCTAAAGATGAAGATGATCATCCATGTCATTGTTGGTCCTCATTTACAATATTCCTCATGGTAATTTCATCATTTTCAATCCTCCACTCAGTAATAATCTTCCTAGTCTCAATTTTAAGTTGATGCAAACCAGTAGAATGCAATTTCCCTTCATTCATCGGACTCTTAAGCAATATATTGGTCTCAACACGCATAAGAAGTGATGTTGCTCCTCATTTAGTTGTTGTCTTATTCATCCGTGAGACTGCATTTCAGCATACATTTCAAATTCTCCACTCTCCCGTCTTTGCACAACAAATTACTGCATTCAAATTTTGCACAATAAAACTAAAGCTCACACAAAGCAGCAACAGAGCAAGAAAAAATGAATAATGAAGCTTAAATAGAGCAGTAGCAGAGTTAGCACCATTGTGCATGTGAAGAGGAGTGCACGCACATAGAACTTCTTGTTCCTATAAGCTTACCTCAATACAGTCTTTTGCTTCTGCAAAATCACAATCAAGATCTGTGCAATCGTCAACCTCACAACCTTAACATGGTTCCTTTCTCTGCTTCTTATAAAGACTTGCTTCTCAAGCGTTCTAGAGATGTCTCATTGGAAAATCCTTTCCATGATTTACCTTTAGCCAGCTACTATTACTTAGCAATGCTCATCTCTCTTTGTCCTCTCTTCCCTCTCTCCTCTAAAGGCTTTTCACTGCTGAAGCTATCATTCCATCAATTGTATCCGGATCTTCCACTTGTTTGCTTGTTTCGAACCCTAATTTGAAGATCGACATCTTTGTAAAAGAGGTGGCGATGGATTGCCCAGTTAAGAGTGTATTTGAAAGCACGGAGGTAGAGGACTCCTGGATGGGATGTTGTAGCTGCTTGCGCCGTTTGAGTGTTTTGGTAAATGAAGAGGTTAGAAAGAGAGGGTAGGGGTACCAGAAGCCCTAGTTTTTATGATTTGTTGGTGTGGTTTGAAGTATGCTGCTGTTTTGATTGGTTATAATAATAATAATAATAATAATAATAATAATAATAATAATAATAATAATAAAATCAAGAAAAAAAGAGAAAAAAAAGAAAAAAGAAAGAAAGAAAGAAAAAAAATCATCAAGAAGTAGAAGATGAATTCTTACACAGATTAAGAAATTCATCAACAAATGAAAAACTTGAGAAAAACTTAAATAGACAAATGAAATTTAAACAAATTCTATCCCCTATCTCCCCTCCTGCTTCTTCCCTCTTTTCTGAAATTCATCAACAAATGAAAAACTTAAGTAGAGAAATAAAATTCAAAAAAATTCTATCCCTTCTCTTCCCTCTCGTTTCTTCTTCTCAATCTCTCAAATTCTCATAATTTTCACCATGAAATTCAAACTCATCTTTCTATTTTTTTGTTTCTCTTTTCCAAACTGATTTCTATTAAATAGGGTTAAGTACTCATGTGTTTTGTTTACATTGCTACAATCTCATGTTTGGTTTATCAAAGCAAGAGATTGAGGGGGGATGTTAGAGTGTAAATGAATGTATATTATAGAATAATGAAAGTGTATTCTAGAATATACATGATGGTAGTCTATGGTATTTGAAATGTGTATGTAAAACTACTAAACACATAACATGTGTGTGTTAAAAGATTATAGAATTTTTTTAAATTAAATTCAAAATTTCATTCTTTCTCTTTTCTCTCTTCTCCCTCTTCCGGTCTCTAAATTCCATTCTTCTTTCCCTTAATTTGTTCAATTATCTACAATTTCTTTCAATCCAAACAAAAAATAGCCTACCAGGCTTGCTTGGTTCTCTCCATTCCTTCTCCTACAAGTTTTTCATGAACCACCACAAGAAGAATAAATCAACTACAAGAAAGAATGGTTACTGAGACTCCCACGTTGCCTTTTCTCACCCCATACAAGATGGGAAAGTATAATCTCTCCCACAGGTACTTGATTACTTATGTTGTTAATAAACCATTTCATTTAAAATCTTGAGCCGTTAGATAAGATCCCAGAATATGATTTATATTATTTTCTAATATCCTTTTGAGTGAAAGATCTTTAGACTTGAAACTTACATAGGTTTACACTACCTTGTGCTTGATTTTTTTTTATCAAATATAATAGGAATGGTGAGATTCGAACTCGTGACCGCTGAGTCAATAAGACTATGATATCATGTTAAGGAACCATCTCACCTAAGAGCTTAACTTTAATATTAGATAAGACCAGAATATGGTTTATATTATTCTTGATATAGATGACATGCTATGATCTCAATTTGCTTTTCTCTTTCTATACTACTCCTAGAGAGCCACGAAGGGAGGTCTTCTCATAGTTGAAGCCATTGATGTTTCTGAGACGACACGAGGGTAATTCCTCCTCCTCTTCTTCTTCAGTTGAAAGTGATGATGTTTTAATTTGGAAATTGCATGATAGGGCAGTTATGTAATTGATTACAACAACATTATCTCCAATTGCTATTTTTTGTGCAATTGGTAGTGTTAGTGCTAAGGATCTATGGACACGTTTGGTGGAACAGTTTTCAAAAGTGTCTAAAACAAATATTTTCCAGATGAAGTCAAACTTGGAGAATATTAGAAAAGAAGCTGATTCTGTTAGTCAATATGTCCTTAAGATTAAGGAAGCTCAGGATTACTTGAATGCTGGTGGTGTGCATTATTCTGATGAGGACATTGTCATTTTGGCATTAAATGGTCTTCCATCAGAATACAACACATTTCAATGTGTCCTTAGAGGAAGGGAGAGTGTGACTCTGAAATAATTTCGGTCACAATTGCTTGTTGAGGAGAAGATTGTGGAATCTATTGTCACTGAGCCTTCTTATATGTCTACTACGCATACCGTCTCTACTGCTAAACCTGCTCTATCTCCTGTTGTTCATCAGCATGATAGACTACAGTCTTTTCATTCTTATGATAATAATGCATTTAAGACATTCCATAGAGGCAGGGGTAAGGGGAGATATCATCAAGGTATGCGTAATGTTACCCAGAGGCCTCAGTACTTTGCTAAACCACATATGCAATAGCATGCATCTCGGCCAATATGTCAGTTATGCAACAGAGAAGGGAATATTGCTCTTGATTGTGAGTTTCGAAGAGAAGATTGAAGTAAGTGCAATATCTTTGGTAAAACTAACAATACTACATGGTATTGCTTTTACAATGATAGTAACCCTAATTTTAGTGGCTCTACACATTATTCCTCTCATCCACCTTATCAGCCTCCTTCCTCCCCTGCTATTCAGGCCATGAATACTGTGTTGTATCCCAATCAGTGTGTTGGCTCTACCAATCTCTCATCAACTCAGTCCACTCCAGTTCATGCCATGCAACCTATGCATTCAAATTAGTCCTCTTCTCAAATGTGGCTTACAGACTCAGGAGCTACAAATCATATGACTTCTTATTTGAGTAATCTATCAGTAGCAGCTCCCGCTCCCTATCCTTCCAATGATGCAGTGTAGACAGCCAATGGTGAAGGTTTGTTAGTGTCACATGTTGGAAATTCTATTGTTTCCACAAGCACTGCTTCTGTTCCAATTCAGTTGCGATCTGTGTTATATGTCCCTAAATTGACACAAAATCTTTTATCAAGTGCATCGTGTGTGCTTGGATAATAATTATAGACTAATCTTTGATGCATTTTGGTTTTGGATTCAGGACAGGGCCACAGGGAGGATAATCTACAAAGGGTGCTGTGATAATGGACTTTATCCCTTGCCATTCATTTCTGCCAAGTCTGGTCTATTCCACCTTCCATCTCAGCCTCGGTCCTTTTTGGGTCAAATAATGTAGTCTTCCACTTGGCATAGCAGGTTAGAGCATCCTACAAATAGAATAGCTACCTTGATGTTAAACAAGGCTAATATTCATTGTTCAGTTGATCTTGTTTCATCAATGTGTCATAGTTGTCTTAAAAGCAAATTTACCAAACTTCCATTTTATTCCAATTCAAATAAATCTGTAATTCCTTTCCATACTGTTCATAGTGATGTGTGTGGACCTTCCCCATGTGTATCTGTTGATGGATTTCGATATTATGTGACATTCATTGATGAATGTTTAGGGTATTGTTGGTTGTTTCCTTTGATAAATAAAAGTGATGTTTGTTCTGTATTCACTGCGTTTTATCATTATGTTCAAACTCACTTTGCTTGTCCTATTCAAACACTTCATAGTGATGGTGGTGGTGAATATATGTGTAAAGCCTTCCAATTTTTTCTTACAAATAAAGGAATTGTGCATCAAAAATCATACCCATATACTCCTAAACAAAATGGCCTTGCTGAACGTAAGCATCGTCATTTAGTTGAAACAACCATTACTTTACTTCAACATACTAAATTACCTCCCAAATTTTGGACTTATGTTGTTCATACAGTAGTGTATCTCAATAATCGAATGCCTTCACCAGTTACCCATCAGCAATCCCCTTATGAAATTTTGTTTAAGTCTGCTCCAAATCTTACACATTTGCGAATCTTTGGTTGTGTTTGCTTCCCCTTCTTGCATCCTTATTTTAATAATAAGTTGTAACCCAAGACTACATTGTGTGTTTTCTTAGGCTATGCTCCTCAATACAAAGGCTATATTTGTTTTGATGTGGTGAGTAATCGCAAATTTACCTCATGACATGTAGTATTCAAAGAACATGTCTTTCCTTATGCTACATTCAACTCCCAGTCTCAGCCTGTGTCTTCAGTTTCTACTTCTTCCATTTTGCCTATTGTTGATCATCATAACATGGTTGTAATGTCTCCTTCCCATTCTACTTCTTTTGTTTCTGCTGCTAATTCACTCTCCAAGTCCATTACTTCAGCTTCTTTGCTTGGATTATCTGCCCAGTTGGACCCTCAGTCCAATTCTAATCATGCATCACTTAGTATGTCTTCTACTGAGTCCTCTGCTGCTTCTTTTAATCTTAAGGGCATTTTAGTTGTGAATTCCTGACATGAATGTGCATCCCATGCAAACTCGTAACAAGAGTGGCATTTGCAAGAAGAAAGCTTACCTTGTGTCTAATCTTGGGTGTTCTTCTTCAGCTGATAAGTCTCTAGTTGAACCATCCAGCTACGGGGTAGCCATGAATATTCCAGTGTGGCTGCAAGCTATGAGGGATGAATTTGCTGCTTTACAATCTCAGAACACTTCGACTTTGGTTCCTCTCCCACATCATAGGAATCTAGTAGGCTGTAAGTGGGTGTTTAAGCTGAAGAAGAACTCTGATGGGTCAGTTGCACGTCATAGAGCCAAGTTAGTGGCACAGGGTTTCAGTCAGGAAGCTGGGATTGATTATGGGGAGACTTTTAGCCCTGTAGTTAAACTAACCACTGTTCAAATTGTGTTATTTCTTGCTGCACATTTTCAAGGGGATTTAAGATAGCTTTACATCAAGAATTCCTATTTGCATGGCATTTACAGGAAGAGGTTTTTATGGCTCAACCACCTGGGTTTGCTGACATTGATCATCCTGAGTTGGTGTGCAGACTTCACAAATCCCTTTATGGTCTTAAACAAGCACCTCGTGCTTGGAATGCCAGGTTTACTTCCTTTTTACCTACATTGGGATTTCAGTCTACTTTTTCAGATTCTTCCCTGTTTGTTAAATCTGCTTCTGTTGGGATTGTTGTGCTTCTTGTATACGTAGATGATATCATTACGGGTAGTGATTCTTGTGGCATTGGTGATATTATCAAGGCTCTTACTGTTGAGTTTGATGTCAAATATTTAGGCAGCCTTCATTACTTCTTAGGCATTCTAATTGCTTCCATCTCTAATGGTCTGTTCTTGTCCCGGTCTCGGTACATCCATGAATTTCTTCTTAAGACATATATGATGTCTGCCAAGGCTTGTGCTACTCCTTGCCTTCCTTATCAAAAGTTGTTGAAGGATGATGGTGATTTGTTTGATAATCTTACTCTCTATCGCAGCATTGTAGGGGCTCTTTAATATCTAACCTTCACAAGGCCAGACATTGCCTTCTCTATGCACCAAGTCTGCCAATTTATGCAACAACCAAGAGTGGAACATTTTATTGCAGTTAAGAGGATTCTAAGGTACTTCAAGGGCACCATGGATGTTTGTATTTCAAATGCCAAGGGTTCTTTGGACATCACTACTTATAGTAATGCCGATTAGGCTGGTGATCCCAATGACCGCAGGTCTACCACTGGTATGGTCATCTTCATTGGGTCCAATCCTGTATCTTGGGCATCGAAAAAGCAGCAAACTATCTTGCGTTCATCTACTGAAGTAGAATACAAGGCCTTATCTTCCACTTCAGTAAAGCTTGATTGGATTCAATAGCAGTTTGTTTTTCTGGGCATTTCTCAATCTAAGCCCCCTGTTCTCTATTGTGATAATCTATCAGCAATAGCTCTCTCCTTCAATCCTATTCAAGATCAACGGACTAAACACATCGAGATTGATGATCCTTTTGTTCATGAAAGGGTTGCCAAAGATAAGTTAATTGTTCAGTTTGTTTCTTCCAAGGAGCAATTTGAGATATTCTCACAAAGGGCTTATGCTCTCCTCTGTTTCTTATTCATTTTTGCAATCTCCAGCTTGGATCATTCAAGCCAGCGATTGAGGGGGGGGGTGATAGAGTATGGTCTAGTGTATGCATATGTGTGAGTATGTGTACACAAGTATAACCTGTTAGTTATAAATAGCCAATACACGCAGTGTGTGAAAAGTGTGGAAAACAAACAGTAAAGAAGACATTTTATATTTTATATTTTCCCTCTCATTCTCTTATCCTTTCTTCTTCACTCAGTTCATATTTTTCTATTCTCTGAACACATTGTGCTAATCTCTACAATTCCATCACCCATGCCACTTTTTGTTGTGTTTATTGGAATATAACGAAGTAAATTTAGTATTTGATTTTCTTACACTGACAATTCAGTGTGTTCATAATCTTACATTTGAATGAATATATATAGGTATCTACATACTCCAAGTATTTGGACCAAAGAGCAAGTCGAACCATGGAAACCTATTGTGGATGTTATCCATGCCAAAGGAGATATTTTCTTCTGTCAAATTTGGCATGTTGGAAGGGTGTCAAATAGCGGTAAATTATAGCCTTTAATCTCCTTGGTATGATCTTCTCTTAATTTGTACCTTGATCTTCTCTTGATGTATCCAGCTATTTGTAGTAAGAGCTAAGCAAATCAATCAGAACTTTCTGTTCGAGTCCAAATGATAACAAAGCAACAAACATTTTATGTCAAAATGTTTTTTTCCTTGTCTTTCCATTTTATTCCTGTCAAAATGTTTCTGATCGAGAAAAGGAGATGGCGTCCAGTGGAGACTTATCAATAGCATAGTTTAATGGTGTGAACTATGAATTTTGGGTAGTAAAGATGGAAACAATCCTCATAGCATTTGATTTATGGGATGTAGTTGAGCTTGGCATGAAATCAAACTCTGTTTTGACAAAAAAATCCGAGAAAGAAGATGAAAAGGATGATGAAACCGAGAGCAAAGATGAAGAAACTGAAAGTTCCCTATAGAAACAATTTTCAGGGAGACCGGAATAAAAAATGCCAATGCATTAAGCCTAATCCAAGGACCTTTAACAGATGAACTCTTTCCTAGAATTAGGAATGAAAAGACTGCACAAGGAGCTTGGAATGTGTTGAAGAGTGAATATAGAGGAGACAAGAAAGTAAGGGCTGTAAAATTGCAAGTAGTAAGGGTAGAATTTGAATATATGAGAATGACAGAAGGAGAAGACTTAGAACATTACTTATGTAAGTTTTTTGAGGCTATAAACAGTCTGAAATCTCTAGGAGAAGATGTACCTAAGATAAGGATTGTGCAGAAACTTCTAATGAGTTTAAATAGGAGATACAAGTCCATAGTCTTTATCATTGAAGAGACAAGGGACCTTAATATGGCAGGGACATGAGCAAAGACACATAGGCTGGTCTCATGCAAGAAATATGAGTATATAGTACAATTCTAGTAAAAAATCCAACTGGAATAACAGAAATGGAGGCAGCAACAGTGGTTACAATGGAGGCAGTAGCAGTGGTTTTAATTCACATCACAAAAGTGGAGGTAATAAAAAAAACACAAAGACTCAATGTTCTGTATGTCAAAATGTCCATTTTGGCATATGCAAATACAAGGGAAAGCCTAAGTGTGGTAAGTGCAATCGATTTGGACACAATTCCAAATATTATGACAGTAACAAGCAGCTGGAAAATAGCGTGCAAAGGAGGAAGATGTGTGCACAAGTACTATGTTTTATGCATGTCATGCTGCCAACATAAAGAATGAAGATGTGTGGTTCATTGACAGTGAATGCAGCAACTGCATGACCTCAAGAGATCTGGTACAAGCAACTGGAAAAGGCACATTAGTTGTTGAACAAGAAAAGGAAGAAGATACATAAATGAAGTATTGCTAGTCCTGGGTTTGGATGAGAACCTAGTAAGTGTAGGGTTGATGATGGAGCACGACTACTACATCTTGTTTGGGGGCAACAAGACAGTGATATTTGATGATGAAAGACTGGAAAATGTGCTTGCAAAGGTAATTGTACAAGGGAATAGATGTTTCGCTCTTTCATTGGAATCTTTAGTTCATGTAGCCATGAAAGCAACAATTGGTGAAGACTCATGGACATGGCATAGACGACTTGGTCATTTTAATTTTGCAAGCATGAAGAAGCTAAAACAGAAGGAGATGGTGTATGGCTTACCTTTGATAGTAGAATCGAAGGATGTTTGTGAAGGGTGTGTAAAAGGGAAGCATCACTTAGAGAAGTTTGACCAAGGAAAAGCATGGAGGGCTAAGTATCCACTAGAACTTGTGTATACTAAAATCTGTGGGCCAATGCAAATAGAGTCAATTGGAGGGAATAGGTATTTTCTCACCTTTATTGATGACCACTTAAGAATGTATTGGGTATATTTCCTACGAAATAAATCTAACACATTAAATGTATTCAAAAAGTTTAAGCTACTTGTTGAAACATAAAGTGGATATTCATTAAAAAAAATTGAGAAGTGACAGAGGTGGAGAGTATACCTCAAATGAATTCTAGAGTTATAGTGTAAGCCAGGGAATGGAGAAGCATAGGTGAGATGGTAAGGTCTATGATGATCGAGAAAGAAATACCTGTTGAATTCTGGGGAGAGGCAGAAAATATTATAGTGTATCTCCAGAATAAATGCCTTACATTAGCTGTGGAAGGCAAGACACCATTTGAACCCTTCACGGGAAGGAAACTAGGAATCAAACACTTGAGAGTGTTCGGGTTTATATGTTACTCCCATGTTCTATCAGCCTTGAGACAAAAACTTGACAGTAAGGCTGAAAAAGGGGTGTTTATGGGCTATGAAAGTTGTGAGAAAGGATATAGGGTGTATATCCTAGAGTCAAAAAAGATAGTGATGTCAAGGAGTGTTGTTTTCGATGAAAATAAGTTTTGGGATTGGACTGAAAATCATCTGGAATCAATCACACAACAACTAAGATTTGAGTGCAACAAAGAAGAAAGTGATTTAGATGTTGCATAGAATCATGTTGGAATTTTTCATGGAAACTCACCAGAATTGTTTCAGTGACTAAGACAGCTGGGACTAGTAACCAAGAAACAACACCTAGTTCGACTCCAATGAAGTTGAGGAGCATTGAAGACATTTATAACAAGTTTCATATGAGTATAATCGAACCTAAAACTTATCCGGAGGCTAAAAAGTATAAAGCTTGGCAGGAAGCAATGAAGGCAAGTTGGAAATGATTGAGAAGAATCATACTTGGGAGCTGATTGAGAGGCCTGCTGACAAGCCCTTGCTAGGTGTGAAATGGGTGTACAAGACTAAGCTCAATCTTGATGGGACAATACACAAGCATAAGGCTAAACTTGTAGCCATGGGATATGCTAACAAACCAGGGGTTGATTACAATGAAACCTTTGCTCTTGTAGCAAGGTTGGATACCATCAAGACACTTATTGCACTGGCAGCTCAAAAAGGTTGGAAGTTATTCCAACTAGATGTTAAATCAACATTTCTAAATGGAATGTTTGATGAGGAGGTTTATGTGGAGCAACCTGAAGTGTTTAAAGTAAAAAGGTCTAGCCACAAGGTTTATAAGCTATACAAGGCTCTATATGGACTTAAACAAGCCCCTAGAGCCTGATATAGTGAAATTGATGCCTACCTTACAAGCTGCCAATTTAAGAGAAGTCCAAGTGAGACAACCTTGTATACCAGAAATGACAGTGAAGGAGGTCAGATTATTATATCGATGTATGTTAATGATATAGTATATACTGACAGTAGTGAAAGGATGATGATTGAGTTTAAAAAGGAGATGATGCAGAGGTATGAAATGTCAGACCTAGGGCTTCTCCATCACTTTTTAGGGATTGGTGTGTTGCAGACCAATCAAGGAGTGTTTATTCACCAAATTAAGTACGCTAAGTCCCTACTTACAAAGTTTGGACTTGAGGATTGCAATCCAGTTGCAATTCCTCTAACTGTAGGTGAAAAATTGAAGAAGGTGGATAGTAGTGAACCTGCAAATGAAGATTTGTATAGAAGGATAGTAGGAAGCTTGTTGTATTTGACAGCGACAATGTCATACTTGATGTATTCAACAAGCTTACTATCAAGGTTCATGAGTTGTCTTACAAAGAAGCATATGGGAATTGCTAGAAGGGTATTGAGATATGTTTGAAGTACCCTAGACTTTGGGATTGAGTATACAAGGGACATATCTGCTACTCTAATTAGTTATTGTGATGCTGATGTGGGAGGGGGGTAGTGAGGATGATAGCAGGAGCACCTCTGGCTATGCTTTTAGTTTTGGAGGTGGTGTTTTCTCATGGGCTTCTGTAAAACAGAGCACGGTGGCTCTGTTTATAATAGAAGCTGAGTATGTCTCAGCTTCTGAAGCCACAGCATAAGCCATTTGGCTTAGGTTTGTGCTTGACCATTTTGGGGAGATGCAGGTTGAGGCAACCCCATTGTATTGTGACAATATGTCAGCAATATCAATGGCCAAAAATCCTATTTTCCATCAGAAAACAAGACACCTAAACCGAAGGTTTCATTTTATTAGAGAGTCCTTGAAGGAAGGATTAATTGATATGAAGTTTTATAGAGGTGAAGACTAATTGGCTGACATATTGACTAAAGCTTTACCAAAAGATAGATTCAATCAATGAGGATTGAATCTTGGGGTAAAATCAGTTAGCAACTTAGGAGAGGTTTTTTGAAGATAAGGTGCTGATATTGATTAACAAACGATTGCAGAAGAATTAATGAAGTTGCTTGACAGTTAAAGAGGAAGAAGCATCATTTGATTGATGATGTAAAGCATGTAATATTTAGTTAGCTTTCTATTATTGTAACAAATTAAGTAGAGAAAAAAAATTTGAATACTCTTCTAAATGCTTTGTAGTTACAGGCTATCAAGAGCACACACAAAACATGTGCTCTTCCCCAAAGTGTATAAAACGAGACTTTTGTCAAGCAGTTCATGTGTGAAAAAATATATACGAGAACACTTACCTTCTTGTGTCATATTTCCTCTATTTTTCAACCTTCTGTTCTGAGTTCAAAAGTTGTTCTCTTTCTGTCCCAAATCAACAAGCAACCTGCAAATCATCAATTAAACACAATCAAACAAAGAATCAAAACTTAGACAAATTTCCCACAAAAAATTAAAAAAATAGAGTTTCGTGCTGGAAATGAGATAGAACATCAACAAATTGGGTTTCATAAATAGTATATACCATCACTTAAAGCTTGTTTCTATCTTTCCATAGGTTTTGATGGAGTTGAGATCCATGGAGCTCACGGATATCTAATTGACCAATTCATGAAAGATCAAGTGCACGATAGAACATACCAATATGGTGGATCACTAAAGAACCATTGTCGCTTCTCTTTGGAAATATTTAAGATATGATCAGATAAATTTGGAATAAGACTATCTCCTAATATAAACCATATGGAATCAGGAGACTCAGATCCCGAAGCACTAGGGCTCGACATGGTCAAATCCTTTAATAAATATAGTATTGCTTACTGCCACATGGTTGAACCAAGAATGAAGCTAGGCATAGAGAATACCAAATTTTCCGAATGTCTACTACCTATGAGGAAAGCTTTCAACAATACATTCATGGTTGTCGGTGGTTATGATAGGGAAGACGGGAACAAAGCTATTGAAGAGAACCGAGGAGACCTTGTCGCTTATGGTCGTCTATTCTTGGCTAATCCAGATTGGCCGAGTAGATTTGAACTTGATGCTTCTCTCAACGAGTACAACAGAGAAACATTCTATACACATGATCCTGTTGTTGGCTGCACTGATTATCCTTTCCTTGAAGACACTGCTTAGGGTTTTGAGTTATCATATTTGAAACTTGTATTCTGTAATTATTTTTATTGCAGTCATCCAATTAAATTATATTATTGTTCTCTGTGTTTAAATGTTTCTTAAACCATTACAATAGTTGTAATTCAATAATAAAAGCAGATTGTAGGCCAGAGCAATACACATTTTAGATTCAACTAGTTGTAATTCCGAGATAGGAAGTAATAAAGTTATCAAAATCTGTATTTATTAAGTTTTATGATACACCTATATTATTTGATATTCTTACCCACATTTACCTAGGTTTTTGTATTTATTAAGTTTTATGATACAACTATATGTTTTGAAGTCATTTTTAGATGAAAGATGCAAAAATTAGGTAATTGGCGGTGATTGCCATATTTGACCCTCAATGAATGTTTTGTGCATAGTGTAAGCTCTAGAGATCAAAATGAAGTGATTCAAGTGGAATTAGAAAGCTAACATCCATACCCTTGTATTCTATTATTATTATTAGTGCAGTCATCTAAATTGTTCGATGTTGTCATCTAAATTGTTCTATGTTCTTAAATGTTTTGTAAATCATCACAATAACTGCAATTCAATAATAAAAGCAGTTTGTAGGCCAACATCTGGTCTGCAATACACGTACTAGCTCTAATTATGAGATACTTGAAGTAATAAAGTAATAAAACCTATATTTATTAAGTTTTATATCAATTTAAATACAAGGACTAAAACCACAATTCAATTGAATCTTTGGTTACTATAGTAAAAATGTTTTGTTTCATCTGACATGAAAATGAGACCTCTAAAAATTAATGGAAAATTTAAAACATGTAGTATAACCTAGTTCTTAAAGAAAACAAAGAATCTTAAAATATACAATGGATCAAACAATCTAAGAAAAAGATTGGTTATAGTTAAGAAAAGATAAAAATCACCCTTATTATATCTTTTATGAGGAAAAATTACTTTCAATATATGTTTCTCCTAATTTAATCTTACATATAACATTTATCCTCTATATTATATTGTCAACCTATTACTTTCACTATGATTTTGTTAAATTACTTTCACTATGTGTTTCTCAGATTACGCAATCGCAAACTCCTAATGTATAGTAAGAAAAAAAATGCTTGATAGAAAAATTCAAGAGTTAGTTGCTTCCAATCAAATATCAAATTGCTCAAAGTTAAGCATTTGTTGTACATGTCAATACATTTAAATACTTTTTAACAAAACAAATAATAAAGATAAAAAGTACATTTTATTCTTTATCCTTTCTTTAATAATTACAAGCTAGAATTTTGAAAATTATTTCAAGGGTATTTAGCAAGGGTTTCTCCATTGTTTGGTTGCTTCGACTTTTCTGGGTTGATTTTGTTTTTCACGGATTAAGGCAACTATACAATAATTATAGCAATTCTAAAATCAATTACTTTAAAGTAAAGAGATAAGAGAGAGAAATTGCTAACTCGGTTTTTAACGTGGTTCGGCAATCCTACATCTATGACTCAAGTACCAACCCATACTTGCGTATTGTATTCTCTTACTAGTCCAAGTAATAAGATTACAATTTCTACTTGATGAATCCACACCAAGATTTTTACACCACTTGAAGATATGCCCTCTTCAATATTTCATTTTTCCCACTTGAAGATGTACCCTCTTCAAGATTTTTCCTTGGTGATGTTCCCTCAGCAATACCAAGAGTTTTATACTCAACTCTCAAGAGTTTCACAATGGTTGTTTTTGTAAAACAACAATACACTCTTAATAGTGTAGATATTATAAATGAAGATCTATGATCTCTTTATCTCACTTAATAACACTTAGAATATTTGAAGGTGTTTAAGTGTAGTGAGAATGAGAAATACTCTTTGTGTTAGGATATGAAGATTTAAACACAAATATGAGTATTAATGAGGATTGATGATATGAAGGTGTTTAAGCACTACTTATTTTCTCACTATAAGATATGAAAGTTGTGTGTTCTTAATTTTGCAATTAAGAGGCTTATTTATAAGTTTCAAAGAGAAACTAGCCGTTTGAAACTAGCCATTTATACCCGTTTGAAACTAGTCGTTTATAGCCGTTTAAATGCACCTGTCATATCAAGCGGTCGACCGGTTCAGCTCGAAAGGCAATTTTTCTTCAAGTGGTCGACCGGTTCACTTGGTATCCCAAGCGGTTGACCGGTTCATGCAGAAAGGCAATTTTGACAAA
Organism: Salix exigua; assembly: GCA_032356905.1. NCBI lineage: Eukaryota > Viridiplantae > Streptophyta > Magnoliopsida > Malpighiales > Salicaceae > Salix > Salix exigua. Next base: position 9,509,144 of record CM063600.1, read on the forward strand.
TTATCTTTTCTGGATTTCTTGAACTGATTGATTATGACTTAAACCTATAATGCATGCAATGTGAAGGGTGTGAGTTCATTTTAATTTGCGCTATCAAGGTAGAAATTGAGATTTACATAAAGCACTAAATAAACACTTATTCTAAGTCTTCACTTGCTTGCATCTTGGACTTCCTGGAGTGATTTCTTCGTGTACTCCATTATGCTTGTTGATGTATTCTTTGTATAATACTTGTTTATAGCTTAATCTCATCCAAGCATATTATTATTCCATTTTCTTTTTATTGTTATCATCAAATTATATAAAGCATACAAAGTATGACATTATATGTCAACAGATGTAAGTTCATTACTTCAACTACTTGTTCTAACACCTTTGGCATGAGAGTTTTCAATAAAGGGCAATATTGTTATTTCGAGGCAAACAGTAAAAAAAATGAAACCCTATTAGATCACACAACATAAGATGAAGAGAAAGTTATATCAGAGTTTTATATTGCTTCTGTTTTATTTTCAATTCATATTGAATTTAATAACAATATATTTCTACTTAGAGTTCTTGTAAGGAGCATCAAGCATCGATCAACATCTCTATTCAACAAATTCTATCAAATACTCTTGAAAAGGTTAGTGTAATTTGTTTAATTTTTTTTATTATTATTTGTATCGATTAAATTCATATTGTTGTTTGCGTTAGTTTAATTTGTGTAATGTTTTTTTTTGTATTTGTACTGTTGACTTTTGTAATCAGTCTAGGTTTAATAGTCTAGGAATCGTTTGGATATCTTCATAATTAGTTTGGATGATTGTTGTCAAAATCGTGATGACTTTACGAGTCAAAAGAATAAACTTGGTAAAATCGAGTAAATAATTCGGACACCGTTTAAATCAAAGCAAAATTAGAAAACTCATTCTCATATCTAAAACCCAGATGCAGTCCTTTTGTCATGCCCAAGAAATTATAGCTATTGAACTTGTAGCATCATAAAGTAGCACATCCTTTTCATTTTTAGCGACTTCACCATTAATTCATTTATTTTTGGTAAAATGGGCTCTAACTTTTAATTCTTTATTCAATTAGACCTGATTGGTTGAATTGGCCTTCCAAGGTATGCTACCTTTTTTTCCAGTTAGATCCTTGGTCTTTCAATTTCTTCAATTGTGACCAATTTAACCCTTTTTTCCCTCCATTTCTCTTTAGTTAAACATTTAATTGCTTGCCACATTATTTTCTAATGAGCTATAACTTAAATTTTTAATTGATTGTAACCCATGTTGGAATCATGAGCAGTTTGCAAAAATTCAAAGAATATTGAAGAAGAAACATAGTTATGCTCGGAATAGAGAGAGAAGAGGGAATTTTTTTTTTTCAAAATTATCTTTACTGTTTAGTCTGTTTTCTTCACACCTTTACCGTGTGACTCTAACCACCTTATATAACTATTTTAAAAGCCAAATACTACTATTATGTATATTCTAGAATACACATTCAGTATTCTAGAATATACTCTAACATCCTCATGCTTTTATACACCAAGCATGAGATTGTTACAATGTAATTGAAAAAGAGAAGTACTGAGCCGTTTGGTTTAGTATATTTGCAAATTGTTCTTTGGAAGAAACAAAATGCACATCTTTACTATTTAGTGCATTGATGCCACACAAGATTAAAAGACAGAGCTATGGCCGAAAGGTTGTCATAAAAGATAACAGGAGGCTGAATAATATCAACACTCATAAAGGCTAACAGTTGCTTCAGCCAATCAATTTCAGCAACAGAGGATGATAATGCTCTGTATTCTGTCTCAGTAGATGATCTAGAAACTGTTTGTTGTTTCTTGGAAGCCCAAGAAATAGGATTAGAGCCAAGAAAGATGACTAAACCAATAGTAGATCTTCTGTCATTTGGATCTCCAGCCTAGTCTGCGTCACTGAAAGCTTTGAGTTCTAAGGGACCAAGAGAATACCTCATGCCATAGTTCATAATGCCCTTGAGATAACATAAGATACGTTTGACTGCAGTGAAGTGAGACACCATAGGTTGCTGAATAAATAGGCAGACTTGATGGACTGCAGATGTGATATCTGGCCAAATAAATGTGAGGTACTTCAATGCAGCTACAATACTTCTATACATGGTGGGATCAACAAATGGAAGACCATCATCTTTGGACAAAAGCTGATATGAAATACAAGGTGTGTGGCAAGACTTAGCATCAGACATGTCAGTTTTGCTAAACAAGTCAGTGATATACTGAGACTGAGATAGCACTAAACCAATAGAAGTGTATGTAATATGTATTCCCAGAAAGAAGTGTAAAGCATCCAAGTCTGTGATTTCGAATTCAGCAATGAGAGTTGTCGTAACGGTTATTTTTGAACGTGCTTCACGGCCGACTGACTCCCACCGTGTGGGGGAGTCAACGGCACGCGGTGAGAAATGAGGGTGTTTTTATAGCCGTAAAATTTACGAGTATAATTATTAGGAGTCTCCACCTATTATTAAGGTCACTAGGAACCTATTGATCTGCGAGAGTCTAGGTAAGGGGACTTGTTGTGCAAGGGGAAGATGCAACACCTAGTGCACCATACCTAAGTTAAAAATTTTGCACTGCATTTTTAAAAACCATTTTTTTGCTCTGCTGGTGTACTTTACATTGTAATTTTACACCGTCTATACAAACCTTTTTTTATCAACGGATGTACTTTACAATGTAATTTTACACCGTAGTAAAAATCTATTTTTTATCTGTGAGTGTACTTTACAATGTAAATTTACACCATGAAAGCTAAAACAAAATAATTATTAAATTATTTTTGATATTTTGGCCGACTTCCAATGGATAATTGTAGACCAGTTGCAATATCCCAAATTTTTCGTTTTAAAATATGAAAAATATGCAACATATTTTTTACAAAAAATGCAATGGGAAAATTTTTGAAATTTGGTCGTATGCAAGAAAACAAAATATTTTTTTAAATGAATTTTTTTAAAAGAGAATTTTTTTTTATGGGCTTGGCTGTCAACTACAGTGGGATAGCTCGTCTCATCTTGGTTATCAGTGTCTTGATTTAGCATCTGATCGTTTTAATGTCTCTTGTCATATTCGTTTTCATGAAAATATCTTTACTTTTTATGAAGTCTGAATAGGTCATAACATCCCCGGTACTACCTATAACAGCTACCTATCTTCCATCCTTGCACCCCCTTCATTTTTTCAGTGTATTAATTCCCCAATCGACATCACCGACAACCCACCTTTTCCCTCTGTTGCACAAAAACAGATTGCCCCCTTGCCTATCTTTCAGTTGTCCCTACCTCACCTTCCCACAGTGCCATATTGTCACCACATGCTTGTATTTCCAATGATTATTGTGGAAGAACAAGTTCTCCATTGCAGGATGCAGCAGCAGCCAACCAGGGTTTGCAGCTAAAATTTCCAATCTTGTCGCAGCCTCACCAAAGTCTGCAGTGTAGACTAGCACCTCCATGGCTTTACCACCTGGTTTGCAACTTTATATTAACCTCTCCTCTTATCCTCTTCATCACATTCTAGGTACAAATAATGCTACTCAATGTCCAGCTGCCCCTAAACACCCATGGTTCTTCGTCCAAGACAACTCAAGATAGCGTTGTCCACCACCACGACAGCAACATCTGCTACCCTGTTTAATCTGGTACCTTCTCCTCCCTTACATGAGCTACTTATTTTCCATGATGCTAACAAATATAAGTTGTGGCATAGTGCTATGCATGAGGAAATTCAAGCCTTACACATAAACAAAACATGGACTTTAGTGTCATTTCATCCGTCCATGAATGTTGTTGGTAGCCGGTGTGCTTACAAGATTAAGCATAGATTTGATGGTAGCATTGAGAGGTATAAGGCTTCTCTGGTTGCTAGGGGCTTTGATTGTGCATCAAAAGTATCGTTAAGTCTCTATTTTACATATGTATTTATTGTTTATATTTGGGATTTTATAATAATTGTTGTGCTTTTTAGTAATGAATTTCTTTTAATGTTCCAACAAGTTTTTGGAGCTTAAATAAATTATTTTAGAAAATTTAAACGTCGAAATTTGGAAGAAATAATTGGAGGAGAAATCTATGGAAAGCTGGAGGGAAGATTGTTACTTTATCTTGGGTCAAAAAGAAGAAAGATTCAGCTAAAAATGAGGAAGAAAATCGGACACAAAAATCTTCTCCAAGTTGCCGAAATAATAAGTTTTCCAGAACACCTTTCGGCGTTTCTATCATAACTTTTGACTCAGAGCTCCAAATTACATTTTTTTTAATGTTCTGGAAATCTAACACAACTTCCTTTATATATGTGTCTAATATCCTTCTCCAAAAAATGCTCCGAAATAGGGTTAAATTGAAGTCCAAAGTTAGCATCAGATCTGTCTTGCAATATTTTCCGAGATTGTGTTTTGCTCTTCTTGTTTTAGATTTCAGTTTTATTTTAGTTATAAAACTTATTATTTAAGTTTGATTCAAGTTATTTCATGTTTATTAGAGTGTTATTATATATTATTATGGTTGGATAATCTCTTTCTTGGATCCAAATCAAGGATGATGGTGATTGAGGTGAGTTCTTTAAGATATGAATGAATCATAATGTCTATCTTCACATTTTCTTCATGAATGTTTTGTTATTGCAAAGAAATTTTAGAAATCATCTAAGTAATGTTATAATCTTGAATTTTTATGAACAAAACTTAGTTTTGGTATAGAGATTGCTTGATTCAATGTCTTACTTAATATGAAAACACTCGTTTATTCTTAAGCAATAATCATCTTCATATTTTAGATCTTCATTGTAATATCTTCCGATCTAATATCACCATCATTGATATTAGGTTGAGTTATCTTATATATGTTAAAGGATTCACCAATACATCACCATTAAAATTGATTTGGAACCAAGACTTACCTTTTCTTGTCATTTAAAATCTATTTACTCTCTTTCATCTTAGCAAACAAATCCATTTATTATTCTCCTAAAATCTTTTTGTTGTTACCTAGTTTAATTTATAAATCTAGCTCTCTGTGGATATGACCACGATCTTACCGAGTTAATTATTACATCGTACACTCATGCACTTGTGAGTTAAAACAAGTCGATCATAAATAGCGTTCAAGCAGGCTTCACTCAGCAAGAAGGTATTGATTACTCTGAAACTTTTAGTCCTGTCATCAAACAGGCGACCGTCAGATTATTATTCTCCATTGTAGTCTCTAGTGGTTGGAAAATTCATCAGCTTTACATTCATAATGCCTTCCTAAATGGAGTCCTTTACAAAGAGGTTTACATGAAACAACCTTCAGGTTTTGTTGATTGTGTTCTCCCATCTCATGTGTGTCAATTGCATAAATCTCTATATGGGTTAAAACAGGCTCTACAGGGTTGGTACACTCGTTTGAATGATTTCCTATTATCCATTAGTTTTTGTTCTTTTAAGGTGGATACCTCATTGTTTATCTTCTCGGTTAGCGATATTTGTTATTTTTTCGTTTACGTTGATGATATTCTACTTACGGGTAATAACTCTATTCTGCTCCACTGCCTCATTTAGCTACTAAGCTCAGAATTTAAGCTTCGAGATTTGAGTGATGTTCATTATTTTTTGGAAATTGAGGTTCAGTCTACTGGTCTGGGTCTTATGCTTTGCCAGCATAAGTATACACTTGAAATCTCACTTAAGCTAGTATGTTATCCTGCAAACTCGTTGATACTCCCATTTCGACATCCAAAACACCATTATGCCTAATACATTATTTTCTAATGCTACTCGTTTTTGGAAAATTATGGGTGCTCTACAATATCTCACCTTTGTTGACATATAATGTCATACTTTGTATGCTTTATATATTTTGATGATAACAATAAAAGAAAATGGGCTAATAATATACTTGGATGAGATTAAGCTATAAACAGGTTTTATTCAAAGAATACATCAACAAGCATAATGGAGTTCAAGAAGAAATCACTCCAAGAAGTCCAAGATGCAAGCAAGTGAAGACTTAGAATAAGTGTTCATTTTAGTGCTTTGTGTAAATCTCAATTTCTATCTTGATAGCACAAATTAAAATGAACTCACACACATCACAGTGCATGCAAAGGATTTGATGATTAAGCGGCTAGTTTCTAATGGCTATAAGCGGCTAGTTTCTAACTGGCTATAAACGGCTAGTTTCCAACGGCTAGTTTCTAACGGCTATAAACGGCTAGTTTCTAACGGCTATAAACGGCTAGTTTCTCTTTGAAACTTATAAATAGGTCTCTTAATTGCAAAACGAAATTGACACAGAACTTTCATATCTTATATTGAGGCAATTAGAAGTGCATAAACACCTTCATATCATCAATCCTCATTAATACTCATATTTGTGTTTAAATCTTCATATCCTAACACAAAGAGTATTTCTCATTCTCACTACACTTAAACACCTTCAAATATCCTAAGTGCTATTAAGTGAGAGAAAGAGATCATAGATCTTCATTTGTAATATCCACACTATTAAGAGTGTATTGTTGTTTTACTAAAACAACCATTGTGAAACTCTTGAGAGTTGAGTATAAAACTCTTGGTATTGGTGAGGGAACATCACCAAGGAAAAATCTTGAAGAGAGGACATCTTCAAGTGGAAAAGGAAAATCTTGAAGAGGGCATATCTTCAAGTGGTGTAAAGTCTTGGTGTGGATTCATCAAGCGGAAATTGTAATCTTGTTACTTGGATTAGTAAAAGAGTACAATACTCAAGTACGGGTTGGTACTTGAGTCGTGGACGTAGGCTTGCCGAACCACGTTAAAAACCCGAGTTAGCAATCTCTTTCCCTTATCTCTTTACTTTCAAGTAATTGATTTTAGAATTGCTATAATTATTGTATTTGCACCAATTCCGCTTTTAGGTGCATAGTTGCTTTAATCCGTGAATTTCAACAATTGGTATCAGAGCTTAGTTCTCATTTATTAAGTTTGCTTAGACTTTGAGTAGAATGGCAACTATATGCAATAATCTCCGAAATGAAGGTGCTTCAACTTCTAGACCACCATTTTTTGATGGTGATGATTATGCCTATTGGAAAGCTAGAATGTCAATATATCTTCAATCTATAGATTTTAATTTATGGCTTTCTATTGAAAATGGACCTCATAGACCACTCAAAATTGTAAATGGTATTGAGATTCCAAAAGCATGATAGAATATAGTGACCTAGATAAAAGATTACTTTCTATGGATGCTAGAGCAATGAACATTTTATATTGTGCATTAAATAGAAGTGAATTTAATAGAATATCTTCATGTAAAAATGCTAGGGATATATGGCATGCTTTGGAAGTAACTCATGAAGGAACTAACCAAGTAAAAGAATCAAAAATTGATATGTTAGTTCATCAATATGAATTATTTAAAATGTTGCAACATGAATCCATAACAAGCATGTTTACTCGTATGACTAGCATAACAAATAGTTTACATGCTCTTGGTAGAACTTACTCAAATGCAGATATCGTAAGTAAGATTCTCAGATCTCTACCAAAAGCTTGGGAAGCTAAAGTGACAGCTATACGAGAAGCTAAAGATCTCACAAAACTTCCATTAGAGGAGCTCATCGGTTCTCTAATGACGCATCGAGATATCTATGGATAATCAAGATCAAGAAGAAAGGCCAAAGAAAAATTTGGCATTTAAAACCGCTCATCGAATCGAAGCGAGGAAAATGATGATGATGAAGACAGAATGACGATCTTGAAGAAGATGTAGCATCAATCACAAGACAGCTTCAAACTTTCTTAAAAGGAAAATGACAAGAGAAAGTTCTCGAAATACAAAAGGAGGGAGATTCAAGTAAAGAAACTCCAAGGTGCTATAAATGCAACAAGTTGGGGCATATCAAACCCGATCGTCCCCATCTTCAAATGAAGAAGAGAAATCGCTTTCAAAGAGAGCTTTGAAAGCGACATGGAGCGATGATTCGAACTCAATCTCTAGTGATGAAGAAGAACATTTGGCTAACATGTGCTTCATGGCAATTGAAAGAGAAAATGAGGTACAATCTTCGGATGATGAATCTGACCCTTCCTATATTGAATTACATGAACAACTTGAAAATTTGTATGTAGAATATAAGAAGTTAGGTTCTAAATATAGTACTCTCAAAAGAAATCATATATGCTTAATTGAGGAAAAGAATTATTAGAAAAGAAAGTATATGATTTAAATGACAAGAGTAGTAAAACTAATCAACTTGAAGAAGATAATAAATCTTTAAAAGAAAAAGTTGATGAGTTAAATGTAATTATCTCAAAATTCACACAAGGCTCAGAAATTTTTGAGAAAATGCTTTCAAGCCAAAGAAGTGTGTTTAACAAAGGAGGATTAGGTTATAAACCTAAGATAAATCAAAAATACTTAAAGAATTATTTTGTTAAAGCTAAACATTCTTATGATCCAAATCAAACATGTAATTATTGTAGAAAATTAGGACATTTGGTTTATGCATGTCCTATGAAGAAAAATAAGAATGTTAAAATGATTTGGGTTCCAAAAGGAACCACCCTTGAATTCTTTGGTAGAAATAATTTCATTTTGGATATTTATTATTATTAGATATTATGTCTTTATTTATCTAAAATGTTAATTTTCTTTTTGTTGATGCCAAAGGGGGAGAGATATGATGAAAATATCAAATGCATCAATAATAGGGAGAAAGAAAAATAGGAGAAAATGAAAATATATATGCATATATTTAGGGGAGAAAATGGATTTTTCTTGAGATTGCATATGATATTTTTACTTAGATTAAATTGCTAAAATGCTCAATGTCTCTTATATATTGGATTACAAAATATAGGGGAGACTCATTTTTATCTAAGTTTTTTATTTATTGTCATCATCAAAAGGGGAGATTGTTGACATATAATGTCATACTTTGTATGCTTTATATATTTTGATGATAACAATAAAAAGAAAATGGGCTAATAATATGCTTGGATGAGATTAAGCTATAAACAGGTTTTATTCAAAGAATACATCAACAAGCATAATGGAGTTCAAGAAGAAATCACTCCAAGAAGTCCAAGATGCAAGCAAGTGAAGACTTAGAATAAGTGTTCATTTTAGTGCTTTGTGTAAATCTCAATTTCTATCTTGATAGCACAAATTAAAATGAACTCACACACTTCACATTGCATGCAAAGGATTTGATGATTAAACGGCTAGTTTCTAACGGCTATAAACGGCTAGTTTCTAACGGCTATAAACGGCTAGTTTCTAACGGCTATAAACGGCTAGTTTCAAACGGCTATAAACGGCTAGTTTTTCTTTGAAACTTATAAATAGGTCTCTTAATTGCAAAACGAAATTGAGACATAACTTTCATATCTTATATTGAGGCAATTAGAAGTGCATAAACACCTTCATATCATCAATCCTCATTAATACTCATATTTGTGTTTAAATCTTCATATCCTAACACAAAGAGTATTTCTCATTCTCACTACACTTAAACACCTTCAAATATCCTAAGTGCTATTAAGTGAGAGAAAGAGATCATAGATCTTCATTTGTAATATCCACACTATTAAGAGTGTATTGTTGTTTTACTAAAACAACCATTGTGAAACTCTTGAGAGTTGAGTATAAAACTCTTGGTATTGGTGAGGGAACATCACCAAGGAAAAATCTTGAAGAGTGGACATCTTCAAGTGGAAAAGGAAAATCTTGAAGAGGGCATATCTTCAAGTGGTGTAAAGTCTTGGTGTGGATTCATCAGCGGAAATTGTAATCTTGTTACTTGGATTAGTAAAGAGTACAATACTCAAGTACTGGTTGGTACTTGAGTCGTGGACGTAGGCTTGCCGAACCACGTTAAAAACCCGAGTTAGCAATCTCTTTCCCTTATCTCTTTACTTTCAAGTAATTGATTTTAGAATTGCTATAATTATTGTATTTGCACCAATTCCGCTTTTAGGTGCATAGTTGCTTTAATCCGTGAATTTCAACAACTTTTACACACTCAGATATTTGCTTTGCTATTAACTGGTTATGTCAGTTTATGCATGCTCCTACAGAGTCTCATTGGGCTGTCGTGAAATGCATCTTGTGTTATCTTCATGGTACGACATTACATGGTTTTACATATGCAAATTGGCCAAGTAGTATTGAGGATAGAAAATATACAGGTGGTTACCTTGTGTTCTTTGGTCAGACGTCGATTTTGTGGAAATCTAGTAAGCAATGCATTTTTTCTCGTTCTTCGATGGAGGATAAGTACAAAGCATTAGCCAATGGCACTGCTGAAGTTATCTGGCTTCAGTACTTATTAACAAATCTTTAGATTTCGACTGTCTCTACTACTATCATTTGGTGTGACAACCTTAGGTCCACATATTTGTTTGCAAATACTGTATTTCATGCTCGAACAAAACATATTGAAATTGATTATCATTTTGTCCGAGATAGAGTTGCGAGAAACAAATTCATATTCCTTTTATTTCCTCTCAATATCAACTTTCAAATGTCTTCACTAAGCCACTCCCTATTTCTTCATTTACTACTTTTAGACTCAAGCTTTGGTTGATCCTCCACCTCAGCTTGAGGGAGCGTATTATAAAATGTAATTATAATAGAAATATTATAGTCATACTCTTATGTGGTAATCTCCCCCTTTACTATTGTATATTGTCGTCCTCATATATATAGAAAGGGTTGGCTAACTATTAGATTAAGCCTCGTGATTATTCTCAACTCAAACTATTTTTATTATCGACTTACAACTATTGTAATGGTTTACAAAGCATTTAAACACATAGAACAATTTAGACTCCTTAATTTAAAATAATTACAGAATACAAGTTTCAAATATGGTCACTCAAAACCCTAAGTACTGTCTTCAAGGAAAGGATAATCAGTGTAGCCAACAACAAGATCCTATGTATAGAATGTTTCTCTGTTGTACTCGTTGAGAGGAGCATCAAGTTCAAATCTCCTCGGCAAATCTGGATTAGCCAAGAACAGGCGGCCATAAGTGACAAGGTCTCCTCGGTTCTCTTCAATAGCTTTGTTCCCGTCTTCCCTATCATAACCACCAGCAACCATGAATGTATTGTTGAAAGCTTTCCTCATAGGTAGTAGACTTTCAGAAAATTTGGTATTCTCTGTGCCTATCTTCATTCTTGGTTCAACCATGTGGCAGTAAGCAATACTATATTTATTCAAGGATTTGACCATGTAGAGCCCTAGTGCTTCGGGATCTGAGTCTCCTGATTCCATATAGTTTACGTGAGGAGATAGTCTTATTCCAACTTTATCTGATCCTATCTCGTTCACTATAGCCTCAACTATTTCCAAAGAGAAGCGACAACGGTTCTCTAGTGATCCACCATACTGGTCTGTTCTGTCGTTTACTTGATCTTTCATGAACTGGTCAATTAGATATCCGTGAGCTCCATCTATCTCAACTCCATCAAAACCTATGGAAAGCATAGAAACAAGCTTTAAGTGATGGTATATACTATTTATGAAACCCAATTTGCTGATGTTCTATCTGCATTTCCAGAACAAAAACTTTATTTTTTCTCTTTTTGGTGGGATATTGAAGCTTAACTTTCAAAATTGTTGTGCAATCATGTATTGTTCACTTTTTAAAATCCTGTGAGAAAATTCAGTGTTTCTGAGAAAGAAAGTTTACCAGCTCCTATCGCGTTCCTTGCAGCAATTCTGAAATCATCTACAATTTCAGGGATTTAATCTGTCCTAAGACGCCTCGGAGGTGTGAACTCCATGCCTTCAACTGGAGAAGATATTGGTTTGTTTTTTGTAGAGACTGGAGCTTGCCCATCTGGCTGTAAACCTGGAACGGCCAATAACGTAGAAATATTAACTAAGTAACATATTAATCTGTTCATTTTTTGAAAATGATTTTGCCAGCATTAGTCATCGTTACAGTTACTGGAAGAACATTTAAACTAAGAACAATATTGAGATACTTTTATTATCATTTGGACTCGAATAGAAAGTTCTGATTGATTTGCTCAGCTCTTACTACTAACATGGAGATAAAAGGCTATAACTCACCGCTATTTGACAACCTTCCAGCATGCCAAATTTGACAGAAGAAAATGCCTCTTTTGGCATGGACAGCATCCACAATGGGTTTCCATGCTTCGACTTGCTCTTTGGTCACGTGCCTATATATATTCAAATGTAAGATTATGAACACTCTGAAGTGTCTGTAAGAAAATCAAATATTAAAGTCACTCTGATCTATTCCAATAAACGCAACAAAAAGTGGCATGGCTGATGGAATTACCCTTTCGCTGTGTCAGAAACATTAGTGGCTTCAGCTATGAGGAACATTATCGTAAAATCTCTGTCTAGTCAATGGTGCCAGGACAATTCTGAAAAAAATATGCAATCACCGAAGTAGTTATAGTTAAAATTTTTGTCAAAGAAAGCAGTATCCATTGTATTAATTATTTATTTAACCTGGAAATTTACATGATTATATTTCCCGGCCATGAGGTGCTGATGACAGTCTGATCAAAACCAGGAAATCAAAGAACAAACAGCTATGATAGGGTAGATTAACTAAAGCTTGACCCAACAAAAGTTTTGGTTGATCTTATAACAAATTCAATACCCAACTATCAGTTTTTATTGATCAATTAAGATCACAGCATGTCGACTACATCAAGAAAATGGATATATATGAAACCATATTGTTCATCAAACAAAAGGGAATCCAGTACCTGTGAGAAAGATTATACTTTCCCATCTTGTATGGGGTGAGAAGAGGCAGCGTGGGAGTCTCAGTACCCATTCTTTCTTGTAGTTGATTCATTCTTCTGGTGGTGGTTCACTAAAAACTTGTCGGAGTAGGAATGGAGAGCATAGTTGTAAAATCCATTCCAGGTACCGTTCCAGTTTTTTGTTTGGAACTGAACGTTCCGGTTTTGGTATATTCCGGCGTTCCGTTCCGGTTTTGTACTATTTATATTTATTTAATTATATATATGAAAAAAATAAAATATTAATTTAACAAGTATAATTTAAATTCACGATAAATGAAATTTAAATTATACAATACAAACATAATCTCAAAATTAGAAATATTTTTAAAATTCTAAAATATTATGAAGATAAATTTTCTAAAATAAAAGCAAACCTCAAGTTACCTCTTGTTTTGAAAAAGAAAGCCTAAAAAATATTTCAAGATTAAAAAAAAAATACTATGATGTTGCTTATCGGACCAATGGCAACTATCCACCTCAGCTTCCACACTCCATCCTTATCCCCATCACCACCACTAATCGTCCCTCCTTCCAAGAATCTAAAAACCATCTCTCCAGAGTCTTCGTCCTCCTAAGAATCTAAAAACCATCTCTCTAGAGTCTCCCTTCAATTCTCCTTCCTTGTTACAACTTTCTTTCTTCCTGATCCAGCACTAGATTCTAAGAGAGGAAGGAAAAAATCACAAACAAAAATGTCTCTTACTATACAAAGTAACCTCTCCATGCTGAAGCCAAAAATGTCTCTTACAAACAAAAATGTCTCTTACTATACAAAGTTCCGTCCAGAATCTGGCTGGATTTGCCGGATCGGGCTTAGATTTTTACCGGGACAAAAACGTCGTTGTTTTGTCCTGGATTTTGAAGTGGAACAGGTCGTTCCGGCCGTTCTGGCTAAAACGGAATGGGATTCATAAGTTTGATGGAGAGAACCAAGCAAGCCTGGTGGGATATTTATATGCTTATTCTGGCTTGCACAAACAAATTTGATGACGTTTATTATAATTATTTGAAGGTTTGGTTGGCAACAATCATCATTTTATACAAACAAGATTTTCTTGAAAAAATTATAATTAAATATATGTGATAGTTGAAGTCAATTATTTAAAATATATAGTGATTGTGATTGATTTTAATTTATTTTTAAAACACATAAAAAAATACGTTTAATATTAATATATAAAAATACAAAATAAAATAAAATTGTATATTGGCTGGGTTCGTTCTCATGGAAGACGTGCCTTGTGTGGAAATGGTGAGATCATAGAGAAAGAAGAGAAGATTTTGTTTGAGAGGGAAGAAGATATTTTGACTTTTAATTCTGTTTTGCCTTTTTCTGTTATTCTGTTTTCTTCACACGTAATACATGATCTGTCAATAGCTATTTATAGTCATAGCTATGTATGTATGTGATGCAATGTATGCATACTTATGGTATGCATACATTTCCTACTACATAGTCTATCATCCCCCCTCAATCCCAGGCGCACATACTCCTAGCCTGAGATTGCGACAGTGAGCAAGAAACAAAGGAGAACTCAGCCCCTTTGTAAGAATGTCAGCAAATTGCTCCTGTGATGATACAAACTGAACCTCCAGCTGCTTGTTGGCCACCCTCTCACGCACAAAATGCACATCAATTTCAATGTGCTTTGTGCGTTGATGCTGCACAGGATTAAAAGATAAAGCAATCGCAGACAAATTATCGCAAAAGAGAACAGGAGGCTGTGGAAGTGGAATGCGTAAAAATTGCAGCAGCTGCTTGATCCAATCAAGCTCAGCTGATGCCGAAGACAATGCCCTGTACTCAGCTTCAGTGGAGGAACGGGAGACTGTCTGTTGCTTCTTCGACGACCAAGAAATGGGATTGGAACCAAGAAATACAACCAGGCCAGTAGTTGAGCGACGATCATTAGGATCCCCAGCCCAATCAGCGTCGCTGAATGCTGTGAGGTCTAAGATTCCTTTCTGATAAGTAACACCAACCGAGAGAGTTCCCTTGAGATACCTGAGAATGCGTTTGACAGCCACAAAATGTTCCACCATAGGGTGTTGCATAAATTGACACACCTGATGAATAGCAAATGCAATGTCAGGTCGGGTAAAGGTGAGGTACTGGAGAGCACCCACAACACTGCGATACAATGAAGGATCATCAAAAGGCTCCCCTTCATCCTTGAGTAAACGCTGATATGGAAGACATGGAGTAGCACATGGCTTGGCAGCATGCATGTCAGTCTTAAGAAGCAAATCCTGTATGTACTTAGATTGAGATAGAACCAATCCAGCAGACGTATGAAAAACCTGAACTCCCAAGAAGAAATGCAGATCTCCCATATCAGTAATTTGAAACTCAGCAGTGAGGGATGCAATGACCCGATCGATGACCACACTATCACTTCCCGTGAGTATAATGTCATCAACATACACCAGCAAAATCACAATCCCTGCAGTCAGATATATTTACAAATAGTGAAGAGTCTGAATATGTGGAATGAAACCCCAAGGATGGCAAAAAAGAGGTGAATTTGTGATTCCATGCCCGAGGGGCCTGCTTCAGTCCGTAAAGTGATTTATGTAGCTTGCAAACCAGTTGAGGTTGTGTGTGATCAATGAAACCAGGGGGTTGCGACATAAATACTTCCTCATTAAGAATGCCGTGTAGAAAAGCATTCTTAACGTCAAGTTGCTGTAAACGCCAACCAAATTACGCAGCAAGTGCCAAAATGATCCTCACCGTAGTTGGCTTTACCACCAGGCTAAATGTTTCCCCATGGTCCAAACCAGGTTCCTGACTATATCCTTGAGCAACCAGCCGAGCCTTATGTTTGGCAATAGACCCATCAGCATGCCTCTTGATCTTAAAAATCCACTTACAACTAACCAGATTTTTATCAGGAGGCAGAGGCATTAAACTCCATGTTTGCTGCAGCTGCAAAGCAGCAATTTCCTCATTCATAGCTGTCAACCAAACAGGAATGGTTAGAGCAACTTCGTAACTGCTAGGTTCAATCAAAGACAAATCAGCCTTGGCAGTAGAAGTTGCAAGACAAGCCTTCTTCTTAAAGATACCAGTTTTGCTCCTTGTTTGCATAGGATGCAAGTTCATATCTGGGATCTTAAGAACCACGAAAATACACTCAGGTCTGAAAGAATCAGTGGAGGCTATATCATCTTCTAATGTCTTTCCAGAATTGGACGCAGGAGCAGCAGGTATGGATGATATTTGCAAAGGACCAGCAGTAGCAGACCCTGACGCTGAGGACTCGGGAGTGGACAAAGATTGTGAGGATGAAGACATGTGACCCAAACTATGGGAATTAGCAGATGGAAAAACCACAATATTATCATTGTTAACAACTGGAAAGGGCACATGTGAAGACAAGGAAGGAGTAGTGCCCGTAACAGTGGTGGCTAAATCAACATATGGAAAGACATGTTCATTAAAAATGACATGCCGTGATATATATGTTCGCTTGCTGGCAACTTCATAGCAAAGATAGCCTTTGTATTGAGAGGCATATCCCAAAAATACACACATAATAGTTTTAGGCTGTAACTTATGAAGCCTATAGGGTCGCAAAAGTGGAAAACACGCACAACCAAAAATGCGCAAGTGAGACACGGATGGAGGAGTTTTGAATAAAATCTCGTAAGGAGATTTATTTTGTAAGATCACAGAAGGCATTCGGTTGACAAGATATACAGAAGTATGTACTGCATAGGTCCAAAATGAAGCTGGCAATTTGGCATGTTGAAGCAATGTAATTGTAGTTTCAATTAAATGCCTATGTTTGCGTTCAGCTAGACCGTTCTGTTCAGGTGTATAGGGGCAGGATTTCTGATGAACAATGCCTTTGGATATTAAGAATTTTTGAAGTTTTATATTCACATATTCACCACCCCCATCACTTTGTAGAACTTTAATGGAACAAGAAAACTGTGTTTGAACATAGAGATAAAATTTGACAAACACATCACAAAGATCACTTTTATTGACTAGTGGAAATAGCCAGCAATAACGAGAAAACTCATCAATAAAAGTCACATAATATTTGTAACCATCTATTGAAATAAAAGGAGATGGGCCCCAAACATCACTATGTATAGTGTGAAATGGAATTACAGATCTATTAGTACTAGATTGAAATGGAAGTTTTGAAAACTTTCCCTGAATACAACTATGGCATACAGAGTTCGGAGAATCAATAAGACATTTAATATGAGATTTCTCTAGCATCATCGAAACAATTTTATTAGAGGGATGACCTAATCGATGATGCCAAGTGGACGAGAGAACTAACTGACCAAGGAATGACGGATGATGAGGAACAAAAGGTAAGGAATAGAGTCCATTACTGCATTGCCCTTTGTATATAATCCTCCCCGTGACCTTGTCCTGAATCCAAAAATAGAAAGCATCAAAGATTAGCCGAAACTGATTATCCAAACATAAACGATGAACCGACAATAAATTCTGAGTCAATTGAGGCACATGCAAAACAGAATTGAGCTTAATAAGTGCTGTATTTGTTGGAATAATAGACTGGCCAACTTGTGCAACTTGCAAACCTTCACCGTTTGTTGTTTGGACTGTATCATTTGTAAGATACATAGTGGATGATGACAAGTTGTTCAAATCTGTTGTCATATAATTTGTAGCCCCAGTATCTGCTATCCACACAGGAGCTGAATTCTGAGGTTGCTGCAGACCCGAATTCTGAGATTGCTGGGAAGTGAAACAATTCTGAGATGGTTGCAAAACAGTATGCATTGCGTGGATGGCATTTTGTTGCACATGATGATCCTGAGATGCTTGATAAGAAGGTGGAAACTCCTGAGCCGAAGGATAGCCTCCATGGCCTGAGTAATTGGGACCATTGTTATTGTAAAAACAATACAATGTATTGTGATTATTCCGTCCACAAATATGACACTGAAGTTTCTCATTTCTGTTCAGTGCACACGTTGGAGCTGCATGTCCCATAACATTGCACAATTGGCAAACCAAAGTACTAGTCTGTGATGGAGCAGACTGATACGATCCAACACCACCAGAATTCATGACAGCCATATCATGCATTCTGGTGTGAAATTGATGCTTCTGCTGGTAATTCCTCTGTTGTGAACCAAATCTTCCCCTTCCCCTGTTTCGGTTAAATGATCTATATCCACCACTGCCATTTGAATTATGTGTTCCACGGGACTGTTGAAAATGCACTGATGGTGCAGATTTTGCAACAGTATGCATAGCACTCAGAAACGCAGGGGTGGTAGAAATTTGGTTATCCATAATTTTCTCTTCAGCCAACAGTTGTGATTTGAATTCCTTCAAAGGAATTACACTCTCCCTACCTCGTATCACACACCTAAAAGTGTTGTATTCAGGAGGTAGTCCACTCAAGGCAAAGAACACTCCAGCTGCACTAAGATAATCTCGTGCCTCCTTTATTCTTAACAGATACTGACTAACAGAATCAGTGCCTTTCTTCACATTTTGCAGATCAGATTTCATCTGAAAAATACTAGTTTTGGACACCGTGGAAAAATGCTCCTTCAATCTATTCCACAGGTCTCGTGAGCTACTGCTACCAATAGCACAGGACATGGCTATAGGTGATAAGGTAGCAGTGATCAATTGCATGACAGCTCTGTCATGCATCTTCCATATCAACACATTCTCAGATTCATCACTTGAAGATGAGGTAGAACCGATTAATTCAATCTCATCAATTGGACACAAGTGAGAACCATCAACAAAACCTATGATTCCATTACTTTCTAGCAACAATTGCATTTGAAAATGCCAATTTAGGTAATTCGAATCATCCAATTTCACATTAACAGACGTTGAAATTGTTGAAATCAAACCTGCTATTGGTGACTGGAGAATTTGTAGCTGCGATGCAGTAACCATGGCTGGTGGATTGAACAGAAAATCACAGAGGCTTATATCACACTTTGTAGAGAATCAACGATTATCCAGTAGTTTTGCCAAGAAACTACGAAAAAATTTGCAGTAGCATCAATTTCATCAATTCAATTTAACAGATTTGCAGAAGCAGATCAGATCAGTGTTGATTCAATGTGTTTGCGTGAGCATTTGAGGCTCTGATACCATGTGGAAATGGTGAGATCACAGAGAAAGAAGAGAAGATTTTTGTTTGAGAGGGAAGAAGATATTTTGACTTTTAATTTTGTTTTGTCTTTTTCTGTTATTCTGTTTTTCACACGTGATACATGATCTGTCAAGAGCTATTTATAGTCATAGCTATGTATGTATGTGATGCAATGTATGCATACTTATGGTATGCATACATTTCCTACTACATATTCTATCAGAATTCTTTTGTGGCCGCCCTGCTTCAAGCTTTGTCATGCGTGACGTGTGTTTCAACTTTCTATTATATTTGCTGGTTAGTCAAGAAGATACCAAAATATTATAGTATTGATTCTATTGAACTTGAACCTGGACGCAGAAATAGAAGAAATCAGATTTCAATAATTTCACAATTAAGAACAAATAAGAGTAATTAAAAATTCCTAAAACATAAAACCGATCAATCAAAACCATTAAAACAATCTTTTTTTCTAATTTAGTAAATCAATTATTTATTTATTTTATTAAGTTCTTTCATTTATTTCTCATTCTGATTTTAATTTTCCCTCCTCATTTTACTATTTCACGTTGAGAAGAAAGCAAAATGAGGAGGGAAAATAAGAAATCCGAGTGAGAAATACATGAAAGAACTTAATAAATAACATATAATAATTGATTTACTAATTAAAAAAACGATTGCTTTAATCGGTTTCGTTAATCGATTTTATTTTTTGAAATTTTAATTACTTGTATTTTTTCTTAACTGTGAAATTATTTAAATCTGACTTTTATTTTCAACATACAAATTCTTGTTTGAAAACGAAGATTATTCAGTGAGTTAATTGCAACTCATTCGTGGTCTGAACGAACAAACCCTGAATTCTTCCATTTTTGCGTCCAGGTTCAAGTTCAAAACTATAATATATTTTCTTATGGTGGATTGACTTCTTTACCAACCAACAAAATAATTCAAAGGGTATTGCAGGATGTTTAGTGTCCAGGGATTACTTGTCGTGCACTCAAGCTGGCCCGGACACCTTGGTTATTAAAAATAATAAAATAATAGAAAGTTGAAAGACACATCATGCATGATAGAGCTTGAAGCAGGACCGACCGACGAAAGAATTCAAGAGACATCTTGTATATGAACAAAATAAAATGAATTTAACAATATAGTAGATGATTAATGAAACAAGTTTGGGATTAAGAGTTTTATTCCTTATAGTTTTAGGTATGAGCTCTATGATTGGTAATTTAATGGTCACTGGTAGCTTATATTGTCGTTAAATTCAGGATCTAAAAAATTAATTGAGATATGCGCAAACTAATCCGAATAACCACATTAATAAAAAATAAAATAAAATAAAATCAATTTATATTACTTTATAACATTATTATAAAATGAATCACGAACACGCATTTCATACATCATGATTGACACTTGTATTTTTATAAAAAAAGAATTTTATTATTTAAATTTTTAATATTTTCAGATGATTTTAATATGCTAATTATACTTCCAAATATACGTGTATTTAAAATAACTGATTTCAACTGTCACATGTATTTCATTATATTATTTTCAAGAAAAATCTTGTTTGTATAAAATGATAACCGTTGCCAACCAAACCTTCAAATAATTATAATAACAGAGTAATCCAAGGAAATACCTTTTTGAGGTTATGAAGATGGATTCTACCTTTCCAATTTGTTCTCTATATAATACGTCCCTACAAACGTAATCACTTTTTTTTCCAAGCCATAAGCTTATAAATAGCCCACGAGGCTTCCTTGGTTCTGTCCATTTCTACACCTACCAGTTTTTTTGTGAACCACCACCACACTAATTAATCAACTACAAGAAAGAATGGGTACTGAGACTCCCACGTTGCCTCTTCTCACCCCATACAAGATGGGAAAGTATAATCTTTCTCACAGGTACTTGATTCCCTTTTGTTTGATGAACAATATGGTTTCATATATATCCATTTTCTTGATGTAGACGACACGCTGTGATCTTATTTTGCTTTTCTGTTTTCAGCAGCAACATGCTGCTTTTGTATTCAGAATTCTTCTGTGATCTCAATTTACATCAATTTGCTTTGAAATGGATGATATGTTTCCTCTTTTCTGTTGGGTATTGAATTTGTTATTAGATCATCCAAAACTTTTTATCTTAGTAATCTACCCATATCATAGTTGTGTCTTCTTTGATTTCCTGGTTTTGATCAGACTGTCATCAGCAACTCATGGCTGGGAAATACAATCATGTAAATTTCCAGGTTAAATACAATGGATACTGTTTTCTTGGACTAACATTTTAATTATAAGTACTTCGGTGATTACAATTTTTTTTCAGAATTGTCCTGGCACCATTGACTAGACAGAGATCTTACGATAATGTTCCTCAGCCGCATGCAGTTCTATACTACTCCCAGAGAGCCACGAAGGGGGGTCTTCTCATAGCTGAAGCCACTGTTGTTTCTGACACAGCACGAGGGTAATTCCATCAGCCATGCCACTTTTTGTTGCGTTTATTGAAATAGAACAAATTAAATTTAATATTTGATTTTCTAACAATTAATGACACTTCATAATATATATATATAGGTACCTACATGCTCCAGGTATTTGGACCAAAGAGCAAGTCGAAGCATGGAAACCCATTGTGGATGCTGTCCATGCCAAAGGAGGCATTTTTTTCTGTCAAATTTGGCATGTTGGAAGGGTGTCAAATAGCGGTGAGTAGAGCCCTTTAATCTCCTTGGTGTGATCTTCTCTTAATTCGTACCCCTTGATGCATAAACTGTACCCAGATGTTGGTAATAAGAGCTGAACAAATCAATAATGTTCGAGTCCAAATGATAACAAAGACCAAACATTTCCTTTTGTTATCCGGTTTAGTAGATATGGGAAAATGTTTTTCTATCCTTTACTTTCCATTTTATTCCTGTCAAAATGTTTCTGTTTTCCTTATTCTAATATTGTTCTTAGTTAAAGTCCTCTTCCAGTAATTAACTATAACAATTACTATTGATGGCAAAGTCATTTTCAAAAAATGAAAAGATTAATATGGTTCCTAGTTAATTTTTCTACATTATTGGCCTTTCAGGTTTTCAGCCAGATGGGCAAGCTCCAGTCTCTTCTACAGACAAGCCAATATCTTCTCCAGTGGAAGGCATGGAGTTCACACCTCCGAGGCGTCTTAGGACAGATGAAATCCCTCAAATTGTCGATGATTTCAGAATTGCTGCAAGGAACGCGATAGAAGCTGGTAAACTTTCTTTCTCAGAAACACTGAATTTTCTCACAGGATTTTAAAAAGTGAACAATACATGATTGCACAACAATTTAGAATGTTAAGCTTCAATATCCCACCAAAAAGAGAAAAAAATGAAGTTTTTGTGCTGGAAATGCAGATAGAACATCAACAAACTGAATTTCATAAATAGTATATACCTTCACTTAAAGCTTGTTACTATGCTTTGCATAGGTTTTGATGGAGTTGAGATCCATGGGGCTCACGGATATCTAATTGACCAGTTCATGAAAGATCAAGTGAACGACAGAACAGACCACTATGGTGGATCACTAGAGAACCGTTGTCGCTTCTCTTTGGAAATAGTTGAGGCTATAGTGAACGAGATAGGATCAGATAAAGTTGGAATAAGACTATCTCCTCACGTAAACTATATGGACTCAGGAGACTCAGATCCCGAAGCACTAGGGCTCTACATGGTCAAATCCTTGAATAAATATAGTATTGCTTATTGCCACATGGTTGAACCAAGAATGAAGATAGGCGCAGAGAATACCAAATTTTCTGAAAGTCTGCTACCAATGAGGAAAGCTTTCAACAACACATTCATTGTC
The DNA here is from genome assembly GCA_032356905.1 of Salix exigua. Taxonomy (NCBI): domain Eukaryota; kingdom Viridiplantae; phylum Streptophyta; class Magnoliopsida; order Malpighiales; family Salicaceae; genus Salix; species Salix exigua. The sequence continues at coordinate 9,531,914 of CM063600.1, forward strand.
GCCGGTGGTTATGATAGGAATGATGGAAACAAAGCTGTTGAAGAGAACCGAGGAGACCTTGTAGCTTATGGGCGCCTGTTCTTGGCTAATCCAGATTTGCCGAGGAGATTTGAACTTGATACTCCTCTTAACGAGTACAATAGAGAAACATTCTATACACATGATCCTGTTGTTGGTTACACTGATTATCCTTTCCTTGAAGACGCTGCTTAGGGTTTTGAGTGACAATATTTGAAACTTGTATTCTATAATTATTTTTATTGCGGTCGTCTAATTAAATTGTATTATTGTTCTATGTTGTTTAAATGTTCTGTAAACCAGTACAATAGTTGTAATTCAATAATAAAAGCAGATTGTAGGCCAGCATTAGATCGTTTTTATTTAGGAAAATTATATTTACAATTTCTCCTAGATAGGAGAGGCATGTAGCCTATTTGTGAAAAGAATAAAGAAAAGACTGATTTTCCTTGAATAATTCTCATTGATGTTTGATCATAGATTTATACAAGATTGATTTTGCTTGAATAATTCTTATTGATGTTTGATCATAGATTTATACAGGGAGGTAGCAATTGATTTCTACATGTCAGGAATCAATTGTTGCATGTTAGGGATTACAATAATAAATTACAAATTTATTAATATATGTGTGTGTGTGTGCGCGCACGCAATTCACCTCAAGTTGGAGAGTGAATGTCCTACACTTCTAACTTGGTAACCATAGGGATAAAGATTTGTTTTCCTAAAGGTTTGGTGAAGACATCTGCTAGTTGGCGTGCAGAATCTACATGTTTTGTAGTAATGGAACCATCTTGAATCTTGTCTCTGATGTAATGACAATCCATCTCAATGTGTCTGGTTCTCTCATGAAACAATATGATTGGCCGCAATGTGTAAGCAACCATATTGTCGCAATATAGTAATGCAGAGTCATGGTGTGAAATACCCAAGTCCTTCAGTAGACACCGGAGCCATGTTAACTCATAGCAGGCTCCCGTCATTGCTCCATATTCTGCTTCAGTGGAAGAGAGAGACTGTTTTCTATTGCTTTGATCTCCAGGATATCAGCGATGGTCCAAGAAAAACACGTACAATAGCCCGTTGTAGATCTCCTAGTAAGTGGACATTCTGCCCAATCTGAATCACAAAAAGCCCTCAATTTCAAATTACTATTTGAAGAGAAAAACAAACCTCGGCCAGGTACACCTTTCAGATATCAAACAACCTGAAGTGATGCATCCATATGAATTTTGACCAATAGGATAGCCAATAAAAATGGAAGGCGTAGACCGAAGATCAAATTTATGAATAGGGTGAAACATTGGTAGCATAAGCTAAACAACCAAAAAAACAAAAATGAGAAAAAGAAGGTGATTTTGAGTATAGAAGTTCAAGGGAAGTTTTGAAAGAGAGCACGGAGGAAGGGAGTCAATTAATGATATGAACAGCAATAAGAGCACATTCTCTCCAAAATTGTTTTGGAAGTTGAGCTTGAAATTTTAAAGCTCGAGATACTTGCAAAATATGACGGTGCTTATGTTCTACAACCTCATTTTATTGAGGTGTATAAATACAAGAATGTTGAAAAATGACACCAGTATCTTGAAAAAAAAATCGAAGGGATATAAATTCCCCACCATTATCACTTCAAAAAATTTTAATGCGAAATTCAAATTGTGTAAGAACATAACTAAAAAAACATTTTAGAAGAGATTGTGTTTCAGTTTTGTGTCGCATCAAAAAAATCCATGTGAAATGTGTGTAATAATCAACAATAGTAAGAAAGTAATAAACACCAGAGAAAGAGAAGGGTGTCGATAAGGACCCCAAATATCACAATGAATTATTTCAAAAGGTTTTATAGAGGAAATGACACTAGTACTGAAAGGAAAGCGACTCTGCTTAGCCAACGGACAGATAGGACAAACATTATTGGTTGAAGCAGAAAAATTCAAATTTAAAAAATTTTGAGCAATGAAACTTAAACGATGAGGGGAAATATGCCCTAATCTTTTATGTCAGAGGTCGGTTGATGAGATGGTGAGATGACAGGCTTGTTGATTTATCGGTGAGGTAGGTGGAACCATGGATTTTTATGTCGCTAGTGCCAAGTAGTATAGTCCATCACGCTGTTTACCCAAACCAATCATCTTCCTCATAGCCAGATCCTGCAAAATACACCAATAAAGAAAAAAAGTTACTGAACAATTCAAACCCCTTGTCAGGCGACTAACTAACATCAAATCAACTTTAAATGTAGGTACACATAGCACATCAATTAAATAATAGCTAGAATTGAGAGATAATGATAATTTTGTAACAATTTCATTTGTTTCCCCGTTGGCCAATAACACAGGAGGCAATACATAATTTTTTTCTTTAGAAAATATAATTTCGATGATGACAAAATATGATCCATCACCCCGCTATCAATAATCCAATTACGAGAAGCAACTTTAGGCAAATCTGGTTTGGTTAGGGCATGTGCTTGATAGCTTGATTCAGCATCCTTATCATTAAGAAGGGATAAAAGTTGCTTTAATTGTGTTTCCATGCTCCCAACAACTGATTTTCCATCTTCTTTAGAAAACCCACCCAAAGCAAGATTAGCAGTTGGTTTGCCTCATGAAGCAGCATCGTGCCTTGCCTTTGGGTGCCCTGTTCTCCACAGTGAGAACGATGAGGTCGTCCCTGTCTAGGTCCAAGTTGTCGTCTGTCTTATTCAAACCTGCGCCCCCCCATTAAAATTATCTCGTCCTCCAATGAAATTGTGGTTTCTTCCTCCACTGAAATTTTGATCCATCCTCCACTGAAATTGTGGTCTCGTCCTCCATTAAAGTTGTTGTGTTTGTCACTAGAATTGGTTGGAGATCAACTATCAAACCTCCCCACTCTAGGTTTCTTTGTGTTTTGAACTGCCAATGAAATTATTGGTGTTGGCTCAGCTCAAGAAATGTTGTTTTTCTTCTTGAGAAACAAAAGAATAGGCTTGCTGTAATGAAGGGAGGGGATTCATCAGAAGAACTTGCCCACGGATAGCACTGTAAGTTTCATTCAAACCCATCAAAAATTGCATCAATCTTTGTTGATTATGGTGTGACCCATGCATTGAATCGTTGTAAAAGGCCAATTCATCCATAATCCCTTTAATTTTGTGTATTAAATTGAGACAAAGAGTTGTTCCTGTCGAAAACATGTTATATTTCTTTGAATTTCAAATATGTAGGGTGCATTTGATTGAGAGAACCAGTCATGAACATCTTCCTATACTTTATAAGCAGTAAAATAGTATATAATACTATCTGAAATCTCTGGACTGAGAGTGTTGATGATCCATGAGTGGACCATATCATTGCATCGAGACCATGAAGCATATCCTTCTGGATCAGTTTCTTCCGAAGGAGCTTTGATTGAGCCAGTAACAAAACACAATTTGTTCTTAGAGTTTAAGGCTAGAGTCATAGCCCTTTTCCAAGTAGAATAATTGTCTCCATTCAAGGGTTTGGAGATTAATACCAAACCTGGATGATCGAAATGGTGAGTGAAATAGGGATTTGAGAGACATCCTTTTGAAAAATCATAAGTTTTTGGGTTTGTGTCTGGGTTTGTTGCTGAAGTCTCATTGCTGTTCATGATGATTGAAGAGTGATGTTACACATAAATTTTGATTGTAGTGATGAGTTGTTGATCTTAATCCAGCTATGGTAACATGAAAAAGAATAAAGAAAAGACTGATTTTGCTTGAATAATTCTCATTGATGTTTGATCATAGATTTATACAGGGAGGCAGTCAGGAATCAATTGCTACATGTTAGGGATTGCAATAATAAATTACAAATTTGTTACTATATATATGTGTGTGTGTGCACGTGCACGCGCAATTACATAGAAGATCTTTATTTCCTTAACAGTTTGAAGGTCTTGGAACCTAGTAAAGGGGAAGGAGCAATTGCATTTATATTACTCCAAATTATTTCCGAACGTAACTTGCTTAAGCCTTGCCCTGCATCGAAAGTGTTCTAATGATTGTTAAACACTGATACCTTAATGTAGAGATGGCATACACGCTTAAAGAATGTACATAGTTTTGGTGTTGTGCTACTAGAGTTAGCCAAGGGTAAATCCCATTGACAAGGAATACGGAGAAGGGAGAGACATTGTCTACGTACCGGGTTTGACTCATGTCAATGACCGTGAAAATGTCCTCAAAGACCAACTCGGTTTAACTCAGTAATATGAACTATTATTGACCTTGAGGACATTTTTCGGTGAGGAAGTGCTTCCACCTCTGTCCAAGAAAACATTGTTAGAGAATAATATAAATCATATTATTAGGCCTCACCTATAAGCTTAAGCTTTTAGGTAAGATAGTTCATTAACATTGTACCAGAGCCTTGTTGACCCAGCGGTCACGAGTTCGAATCTCACCACCCCCATTCTATTTAATAAACATTAAGCATAAGGTGATGTGGGCCCGTGCAAGTATCAAGCCCAGAGGGCTTTCACTTGAGGGGGTGTGTTAGAGAATAATATAAATCATATTATAGGGCCTCACCTACAAGCTTAAGCTTTTAGGTGAGTTGGTTCCTTAAAAAACATGACCAATCTGCGGCCTACAATGAGAGAGGTAGTGAAGGTGCTCGTTGATTCTGATTCTTGTGGTTTCAGGTCTCCTGATAACTATTTTGACAAAAATGGCAAGCTTTTCTCTAGTAATTTTCCATTTTTAGCAGAAATATATCTCTAGATCTCCATCAACTATGGACAAATCTGGAGAAAATATATGTATAGTGCTAGATAATGCGGGTTTACAAAAAGCATTCTGATGGATTATTAACGCAGGCAAATTGTTTTTTGTCAAAAAGGTTGTTTTTACTCCTATTTTGTGATGTTCAATCAAGATTATAACCCTTTACATGCTCAACCTTTTCATTGTATATCAACAACATGCATGCTTGGATACATAGATAAATTTGGTGATATAGAAGACATGTAGAGATAAATTGTGATATAAGCAAGTTTGAGGTTTATTATTCTAGAAGCCAATGGAAAAGAAATAATATGTCATGTTATTTTTTATACATATTTTAGGATAAAAAGAATTATTGTATATTTTAAGGGAAGAAATAAAAGGGTTGTAGAGTCTTTATTGGGACATTCTACAGATCCTATTTTCTATAGAAATAAATGATATAAAAATAAAATATTCAATAGTAAAATTTTAAATTAGAATTTCGTGTGCCTTTTTTATTATACTTGAGAATATTTTTTTTTTGTTGCTGTTTTCATTAGTATCACATGTCTACTTATTATATCTACTCGTTTTGAGTGATGAAAGTGCACATGTCTTGTATTCATTTAGCATATTATATGTAGCTTAAGAAATGTGGACTGACAATTCTGGGAATTTCACTATCTTTCTTATATCACAATTAGGTTACAGACTTTTTCTCTTATAGAGAAGCTTTACAAGATGACTATGAAACGACAAGTAATTAAAGAATCCCTACAAATCGGGATACAATGAATTTGAATCAGTTACGGAATAATTCCTATATTTGGACTCTACAACTCATGCTAATTTAATTCCTTAAACTGTACAGCTCACGCTAACATTCCCCCTCAAGTTGGTGCAAAGATATCTTCGATGCCCAACTTGCTAAGTGAGTCTTGAAACACTTTGTTTGAGACAGCCTTTGTGAGCACATCCATAAGTTGACCTTCTGATCTAACAAAAGGAAAGCATATCACTCCTTCTTTGTTTGATGAAATGTCGGTCTATCTCGATGTGTTTCGTTCGGTCATGCTGAATTGGATTTTGAGAAATTGCAATTGCGGCTTTATTGTCGCAATATAGGTTCATCCGTGACTTGGGAGTAAATCCAATCTAGGAGAGTAATCTTCTAATCCAAAGGAGTTCGCAAAGACCTTTAGTCATTCCTCTAAACTCTGCCTCCGTGCTTGACAAAGCAACTACCTTATGTTTTTTACTCCTCCAAGTCACCAAATTTCCCCCAACATATGTAAAATATCCGGATGTAGATTTTCTATCAAACACATTTCCTGCCCAATCAGCATTTGTGTACCCTTCAACCTTCAAATGATCGTTCTTGGAGAACATAAGCCCTCTCCCCGGAGCGGACTTAAGGTATTGTAGTATTCGACTAACTACGTCCATGTGATCCTTGCTAGGGCAATGCATGAATTGGCTAACCAAGCTGACAGCGTACGAAATATCTAGACAAGTATGAGATAAGTAGATTAATTTACCTACCAATCGTTGATACCTTTCTTTGTCGGCTGGTTCCTGATCGGGGTACACTCCAAGCTTTTGATTCTAAACTGTTGGAGTTTCTGCCAGCTTGCAGTCAAGCATTCCTACCTCAGTTAGTAGATCTAAAAACATTTTCTCTGTGAGAGAAAAATTCCCCGTTTAGATCAAGCCACTTCGATCCCTAGGAAGTATTTTAGTCCGCCCAAGTCCTTCATTTTGAATTCTCCAGAAAGCTGCTTTTGTAATCTTTTAATTTCTTCCTCATCATCTCCTGTAATGATCATGTCATCTACATAAATTATCAGGACAGTAACCTTTCCTCGTTGCCTCTTAAGGAAGAGGGTATGGTCCGAGTTGCTTTGCTGAAACCCATACTTTCTCATAGCCATGCTAAATTGGCCAAACCATGCACATGGAGACTACTTTAGCCCATATAACGCTCGTTGTAATCTGCATACAGTTCCAGGTGTGTTTGAATTATTTCCTAGTGGGATATCCATATATACCTCCTCTTCCAGGTCTCCGTGAAGGAAGACATTTTTCACGTCAAATTGGTGCAATGGCCAATCTAAATTTGCAGCTATGGATAACAATACTCTGACTGTGTTAAGTTTTGCAACCGGTGAAAATGTCTCCTGATAATCTATCCCGTAAGTCTGTGTGTAGCCCTTTGCTACCAGCCTTGCCTTGTGTCGCTCAATTGACCCGTCTGCCTTATATTTCGTTGAAAATACCCATTTACACCCAACCGTTCTCTTCCCTTGCGGTAATGTGACAATTTCCCATGTTTGGTTCTTCTCTAGGGCTGTCATTTCTTCTTGAATTGCTTGGGACCATTTGGGGTCTGCTAATGCTTCATGAATGCCCGAAGGAATATGGCAAGAGGACAACTTATATGCAAAGGCTTTGAGAGGCATTGGCAGCCTTTGTGTGGAGACATAATTTGAGACGGGATATTTTGCTTTTTTTCCCTCCGTATCCGGTGAGTACCGTGATGGAGGTTTGCCTCTGTTCTGCCTGAAAGGTAAGTGATAGCTATTTGAAGAATTCAAAATATTTCCAGTAGGTGTTGTATGAGAGATTACCTCAGGATCATCCTCATGCAAAGGATTGTCATTGTCCGGTACTAGAAGAGAGGGGGATTTACTGATACTGTCGGATGACATGCTTTCTGTCCCTTCATCAATTATGACCACATTCTCTGTATTTTCAGTAGTTCCGACGGGAGTTCCCTCAGCATTCTCAGCAGCGTCAGTCACTGTGGAAGTCATGACCACTGTTTCAATAGCTCCAGTAACCTTATTATCCTAAGCAACTCCAATAGCTCCAGTAACCTCATTATTCTCAGCATCTCCAATTGTCCACCACTTCTCATCTTCATTTTGTGTTTCCCCCTGGAGAGGAGAAGTGAACGCCATGGACGGATAGAAGTATTTTGATTCTAGAAAGGTAACATCCATTGTAATGTAGAGTCATTTAGTTTTAGGATCATAGCAGTGGAATCCCTTTTTATTCAAGCCATACCTCAAAAATATACACCGAACGGCACATGGTTCAAGCTTTGTTCATAGGTGTTTTTGTATATGAACAAATGCTACACAACCAAACACTCTTGGTGGAAGTAACAAGATGGATGGTAGAGTAACATATTGTGATAATGCCTATAGTGGAGTCTTGAAGTCCAAGGCTTTGGACGACATCCTGTTCAGTAAATATACCGCGGTAGTAATACTGTCACTCCAATATCTACCCGGCACCTGTGCTCCAAATAATAATGCCCGTGTTGTTTCTAAGATATGTCGGTTTTTCCATTCTGCCACTCCGTTTTGTTGTGGAGTCTGACTACAGGACAGTTCATACAAAATCCCTTTCTTTCAAAAAAAATCGACGAAGTTATGATTCACATACTCCCCCCCATTATCCGATCGAAGGATCTGAATTTTTGCTGAAAATTGAGTATGAACCATAGCTTCAAACATGCAAAACACATCAAACACTTCATCTTTACGCTTCAATAAATATAACCATGTCATTCTAGTACAATCATCCACAAATGTGACAAACTAGCATATGCCAGAAACAGTGGTAATTGGTGAAGGACCCCATACATCAGAATGAACCAGGGCAAAAAGAGTATCACTTTTATTCAAGCTAATCGGAAAGGATACACGATGACTCTTAGCAAGAATGCAAGTTTCGCATTTAAAATCTCCATAATTCAAATTCAAAAACAATTCTGGAAACAAGTACTTCATATAGCTAAAAGATGGATGTCCCAACCGATAATGCCAAAGCCAAATCTGATTTTCTTTTGTCAGTAGTGATTGTCTCACGGTGTTGACATTGCCGATGTTGAAGTCATCCACGTAGTATAACCCCTCTCTTTTAGTACCACGCCCAATGATCTCCTTCGTGAGGATATCCTGAAAAAGGCAGAATTTTGGATACATTAGCACAACACAATTTAGGTCTTCGGTGACTTGGCTCACCGATAACAATTTATTTGAAAGAGAAGGCACAAGTAACGTGTTAGTCAATAATAGAGAGGTTGATATGTGCACGGTTCCAGCCCCTGTAACAGGGTAGACCACCCCATTGGCATTAGAGATACCCGTTCTCCTCGGTTTTGTGGTGTTTGAAAAATCATCTGAACAATATGTCATGTGGTCCGTTGCACCAGAGTCCACAATCCACTCGTTTTTAGATTTTGTGTTACCTTAGTTGTTGGGCAGACTAGTGGCAGCTTCTCCGGATTCAACCATCGATGCTAATGATAGTTGGGGTTTAGTATTTGCCAATGATGCTTGGCCTGTGTCCCTAGATGAGGTTCTCTGTTTCCTTGCCTTCAATTCATCCCACTAATCCGGATAACCATGCAATTTAAAGCATGTCTCCCGTGTATGTTTCATATTCCACAATGTGAACACCCACTACCTTCACCCTCCACATGTCCTTTAGGTCTTGCTAAGTGATGCAAGTTACGCCCTGCTGTCGACGCCATACTTGCTCTGTTTATTTGAAGAGTTTGCTGTCGTGGTAAGTAAGTTTTCCCCCCTCTATAAACCATAGTTGCAGCAGTAGGATTTCCGTTATTAGTAAGCATGACAGTCTGCCTAATTGCTACCCTCCTGACATAGGCATAGGCCTGTTCAACAGTTGGGAAGGGTTTTAATTGGAGAACATCACTCCGTATATTGTCAAGCCTATCATCCAGCCCATCTAGGAAAGTATACACTCGATTCTCTTGAAGTAGATCATTGAATCGTTGTATATCAGTAACACATTCCGTAGGATTAGGTCTACGGAAATCAATTTCCCTCCATAAACCTTGAAGGCAATTATAATAAGTTTCTATGGATTCTCCTGATTGTTTCATCCTTGTTACTCGCCACTTTAAATCATATACTTGAGAAGTATCAGATCCATCAAAATAAGTGGTGGCGATCGAGTCCCATACCTGTTTGGCAGTGGAGAATCGAATAAAGTTGCCTATGAGAGAAGGATCCATTGAGTTAATTAGCCATCCTTTCACAATCGCATTTTCTGTTCTCCATCTCCTGAAGTGGGGATCATTCAGTTCTGGTTGGGGAAGATCTCCATTTATGTATCCCAATTTGTCTTTTCTGGAGATATACATCTCCACAATTTGGGATCGCAAGGCATAGTTGGTACCATCTAGCTTGATACCAATCGATACAGTCGTAGTGTCATAGATAACCGATGGGGTCTGGGTCTGGGTCTGGTTTTGGGTTACAATCTGAGCCATTCTCGTCGTGAGATCATCAAGAGTTGCAACCGTATTTTGCTGTTCTTGTTCTGTCATTTCAGTTGGTGTTTCCATTCTATATTTCTTCCTTACGCCTTGTGTCAGGTTTTTAAGTAGCAAAGAATGAACCTTTGCTCTGATACCATGATAATTCTGGGAATTTCACTATCTTTCTTATATCACAATTAGGTTACACCCCCTTTCTCTTATAGAGAAGCTTTACAAGATGACTACGAAAAATAGCAAGTAATTCAAGAATCCCTACAAATCAGGATACGATGAATTAGGATCAATTACGGAATAATTCCTATATTGGACTCTACAGCTCATGCTGATATTAATTCCTAAACTGTACAGCTCAAGCTAACATGGACTTGGTTCCTATGATTTGTTTTTTTTGTCTTTACAATTATTAGTATTGTTTTTGCCATTCCAATTATTTTGCTTATTTGTATTTCAAGTTTCAACTATTTGCCACTTATTTTTGGATATGAGGAAATTCACCTGTCGGAAAACATACTTTGTAAATCTAGGTGAGCGAGTAAAATCTCGATTACCCCAGATTTTTACAAGGGGTGTACATCTTGACTTGACTCAAGACCTATTTTGCAAATCACAAATTTTTTATCATATCACGCTTCTCCTCGAGGACAACCATTTGCCACACGCTCACTCTATGTTTCTAAATTTCTGCTTATTTAAACTTTCAATAAAACTTTTCTTTGTAATGACGAGGTCTTTGGTCCTCCATTATAGAACTATGTCTCGGTTCTCTCTAATTATAGCCACCCTCCTCTCCTTGGCCCATGAAAATGGCCAAAAAACACCACACACTAGCTACAATAATCCACCTCTAAATAATATCATTTGTACCGCTATGAAAGTAGTATTGTAGCATCCCACAAACCATTTTTTCTATGGCTTGTGATTTACTTACCTCATATTTTTTTTCTTCTTTCATTCGATTCGTTGTTTTACTCTCAACCGCATTAATATCTGAAATTTCTAGCCGAAAATGGTATGTACATTAATACCTGTTGCGATGTCGCGGTCGCACAAATTAATTACCCTAGCTTAAAACACACAAGATAGTATAGAGCAAGCAAGAGGTTGATCCCACGAAGAAGTTTCAAGTCAGATTTTTATGTTGTACGTTATTTGATTGCGGGATTTAGTTTGTGATTATCTAAACTATAGCAGCAATTAAACAAGCAAACAAAATCAATTAAAACCGACACTTATTAAGAAAACAAACCTTGATCACAAGCATACATCCACCTACAGAAATTAGAACTGATCCTTGAAACTAAAAATGCAGTTTATGTTCTGAAATTTTATCTTTTCTTAACGTGATTAATTAACGGATCCGTCGTATAACTAATCCTAACCACCAAACAATCAAAGTGTTCGCACTAATGATTCAATTTAATGGTAGCTTTAAGAACTAGATAATTTCATCAAGATTAACATACAAGTTGTTCGCAACTTGTGTCAATTTATTCAAATGTTCTCCCAAAGTTCAATAATGTAGTTCCACCACAATTATCAAGCTTAGTTGCTTCACAAGTTTATATATCACAACTCCGGTTTTGATATTAGTCTTAACAATAGATTGTTTACAACAATAACTTAGAGTCCGCTCTAGCAATCATCAACAACAATCATAGGAAATATGCATAGGAAAACAAATATATTCATTCATAACATAAACTGAAAATAGAAGGAAGAATAAATCTCACAGTTCTTGAAATCCGAAGGTGTTTGTGTCCTTGCAACCAAGAAAAAGAGTCTAACCTTGCATGTTTATTGAACAACTAAATAAAAAGATGGAAGAACACATGATATTGGGTTTGGAGGATGAAGATTTTGTGTTTTCTCTTGTGGTGGCCGCCACCTCCTTGCTCCTCTTCTCCTTTATATAAGCTTAGAAACCCTAATGTCTATTTTACCAAATAGTCCTTCCTTAAGTTGGCAGAATTTAGTTATCCATTGTAAAATTCATATCTCCTTCATAAGATATCGTTTTGAGATGCAATTTGGATCGTTTATAGGTCTTTGAGTCCTGAATACACTCCAATTGAGTTTGCATCAATTGGATGTCTGTAGCTCAAGATATTGAAGTTAGAATGGACAAAGGTCAACATTTGCTGAATGCGAGATTTGACTTTGCAGGATGCGAATTCCATGATCTTTCTCCTTTTATTTTTCTTGCATTACATTTCCAGAAAGGTATGGATGTTAGCTTTTGAATGTCATTGGAATCACTTCATTTCGATCTCTAGAACTCATCCTCTGCACAAAACATCAACTGAACATCAAATCTGCCAATTACCTCCAATTTACTCCTTTTTGCATCTTTCATCCAAAAATGCCTTCAAAACATAAAACAAAGAATATCAAGGCATTTTATACACAAAACATATGCAAAACACTATGTAAATATGGATGAAATTATCAAATAATATGGTCACATCAATACCTTCCCGTGGTACTAAACAGTCTTCTTTGAGTTGTTTAAGTTTTCCTAGTGGAATCCAAATCCCCTTAAGTTCTAATACTTATTTCACTGCTATTGTTGGTGGAGATGGATTCCTGTGTGGTTTTACATCCTTGTCTTGGTCTCCTACTACTTCTATTTTGGTTTGTTGGAGATTCTCAGTTAATGGTTCTAACATGTCCTACAAGAGAATTTATCATGGCTTGCCTCTCGCGCAACTGGCAGCAGGAAAATCTTTCACTAGTGGCCTACTTATTGTCACTAATCACCTCGAATGTTGGTCGCGATGAGAGTTCAACTCTAGCAGTATTGATCAGAAACTTTCAAGTATTGATGTCGGTGAAGATTTCGTGTGTGGGTTGTCTGAATCCGGGGGTATTACTTGTGGTGGAAGTACTAATAATGCTACCATTGGCCAAAAACCTAGGGGAAACTATTGTGCTATTGTTGTCAGGTTTAGGCATGCTTATGCTCTAAATTTCCATCATGGGTTGGATTGTTGGGGGACTATGGTTGGCGAGAAGCCGAAAGGTGAGTTCATATCAATGAAATAATAGTTTGCTGAGGGCAAGATAATTTTTGTTTGCTGGAGTGGACGAAGGAGACTTATTTTATTACTAATGAAACAAAGAGAGATGTTTTCTATAGAGTTCAGAAATCAACTTCTTCCTTGTACTGTTGGGTAATGAGATTTTCCAACTCCAATTTACTAGGCCCCTGGTGATTGTCCTGGCTGTATCTTAAGGGTTTGTTTGGTATTGCGGTTGTTGTTGTGGTTGAGGTTGAAAAAAAACAGTTTAAAAAAAATGCTTTTATTGCGGTTCAAAATAAGCAGTGAAGTGTTTGGTTAAAACTGTGGTTGAGTTGGAGGTTGAAAAAAAGCAGTTTTGTGCGTTTAGTTATCATGTTTTTCATATTGCTGTCAACATGTAAAATTACTTTAAAGGACACACACAATAAAATTTTATAGATTAATAATCATAACAATAAAATATAATTAATATTTCATGAAAAAAATAGATATTTGGTGTTATTCTCTCATCAAACTACTTGCAATTTTATCACGAACTAAATCGTTACATGAATGCCTCTGTGATTCCTTGCTATTTGATCGAGAAACAATATATGGTAATAATATCATTACTAACAACATTTGTGATCCAGTTGTAGGGTTATAATTCTAATGCAAAATCCAATTACAAGTTTTTAATTCATAATCAATCGAAAAATAACAGGATTGTGGAGTGTAACGAAGTCGCACATCATTGTTTTTCATCAAAACATATCGTTATCTATATTTTTTTTATTTTTTTAGAAAATATTTAAAAAAATCGAAATGGGCTTGTCACAAATTAAATGGCCTGTCCCAGCCAAGTTGGGCTAAAAGGGCCCAAATCTGCTGGACTTGGGCTGGGCCAACAACAGACCCAGTCCAGCCCAGCCCAAGAGTGAAAATAAAAACACGGTAAAACAGTGCATTGCACCCTTCGTTCTTTTGATGAAATATTTGTCCATGTTACTGTTCAAGTGAACAATAACATGGTCGGCTTTGACAAGAGGGTGAATGGCTGATACCGACGAGTAGAGAAAGTCAAGGAGGTTCTTCGTATGGTGGTGGCGTCGGAAATGGTGCTGTGTGGTGGCCGGTATGAGCCTCGAAAGGTGGCACCTGGTGTTGCTGCCGCTGGTGCTCTCTACACGATGGGGATTGTTGCGGCTTCTGGAGGTCACGGAGGAGCTTGTGGGCCTTTTAATGATATTTAAATTTTTTATTTAAATATAATTAAAAAATAATAATTTTATTGTTATTTTTTAAAAAAAAGTAATTATTTAATTATATAACTTACTCCTATTAATTAATTAATTAATTAATTAATTAAACTACATATAAAATAATTATACTATATTTAAATAATATAAAAAATAGCTCTCCAAAATAACTTTTACCATTAGAGCACACATCAATAAAAAAGTCATTCACACTATTCAAAGAATCATTTTAAAATTTTAACTCTTAAAAATGACTCTTACCATTGAACTTCCTATTAGAGTTTCTTTTCTTGTATGATTCTTGCAACCTTCAGCTTTGAATTTGCTTCTTCATTGCGTGGTCTCGGAGGAGATTTTTGAAATTGAAGAATAAACAGAATGGGGCCACAGCCACCGCACCAAGGGGTGGGAGATTTCAGCCCTGTTTTCTTTCCCCAACTGAATTATTTATACGCTGGAAAATTAAAACAGATTCAAAAGGGTTTTCTATAAAATATAGCTAGGTTTCGAAAGGCATATGCTTGTTTTCAAAAATATTGGACCGTTGGTTCAATCATTTGATTATTTTTTGATTTCATGGTGGTTCACAATGCTAACAACAACAGTTCAGAACAAGTCAATGGACATTTTCTTATTATGTATTACTTGTGGGATTTAAAAACCAAATATTCATGAGCAATAAGATCTAAAAATCTAGTCTGCCCCATGGTTTCACAAACCATATCTTCATGTGCAATAAGATTCTTTTTGAGACAAGTTAGGTTAACACTTATCTTACGTTGTTCTAAAAATGAAATGTCGTCGGTTTTATGTGTTTAGATAACAGTTCCATAAAGCCAAATAAGAAAGAAAAGAGCAACATGTGTGAGTTTGCAAGAGTTAAAGGTTAGAGCCCAATTTACAGAACAAAATTTTTAAAATGACTCTTTAAATAATGTGTAAATGACTTGTTTGTTGATGTGTACTCCAATGATAAATAGTCATTTTAGAGAGCTATTTTTTTATATTATTTTAAATAAAATTCAATTATTTTATATATAGTTTAATTATACAATTAATAGGGGTAAGTTATATAATTAAATAATTACTTTTAAAAAAACCCTTTAACAATAAAATTATTTTTTTAATTATATTTAAATTAAAAAAATAAATTTAAATATAATTAAAAGACCTGAAATATTTGAAATTTAACCTACTTATTTTATGTTTTTCAAGTAATTATATGTTTTTTTATGGCTATTGTATTTGAAGTTAATTAATGTTATTGTCTGAGTGTTAGAAAAATTAAAAAAACAAAACAAAATGAACATATTAACAAATAACCAATAAATTCAAACATAATTAATTAAAATACATCCCATTACAAATAATTCAATCAAATTAATTACAAATTAATACCCCTATTTTGTTATGCTAACTATTATTATTATAATTATTAATAGTAATAATAATAATAATTAGTATAACCCCCCTACAGCTACTCTTTCCTTCCACTCCCATTACCCCCATCAAAACTATGTCAGTCATTCTCTCTCTCTCTCTCAAGTATCCTTTTCTCCATGTTCAAACCCAATTTCACTTCCTTCGCCAATTTCTCTCTCAATTCCTGCCTCTAAATCAAACAATCTCTCTTTCAAATATCCCTTTCTCCATGTTCAAACCCAATTTCACTTCCTTCGCCAATTTCTCTCTCAATTCCTGCCTCTAAATCATCAATTCCTGCCTCTAAATCAAACAATGCGAATAGCCTTCTCGATAGATACAATCGCTTCTCTTGCAACTACATCTCCACAGCCACCCCAGCAAAAATTATGAGGTACATACCACCCTTGTTAATTCATCAATACCCTCTCTTTTTTTGGTTTCTTCATAAACTGGAGGAAATTTTTTGATGGTTCCTGTTGATGTTGCTGTGTTTGATCTGTGTTTTCAACGGTATAATTCCAACAGCTATATAATTTTTGGCTTTGCCGTGCAAAATATATAGGAATGGCTACTCGGTTGAAGAAAAGGCATTTTGCCTATCAAGATGCCTCTCCCCGTTATAGACATCAAATAGAGCAAAAAAAGCTAAAATTTTGAAAATATAGCTTTAGCTCCAGGAATGCCTCTCGCGTTGCAAATGCCCTTATCTTTCACCTAGAATTACGATTCTTCTGTCAGCTTTGTCCACAAAGTTATTCATTCGGATTGGAGAGTAACTTGTGCGCCAGTTATCAGGTCAAAAACCAGTTTCAGAGTTCGTATTGGATTTGTTTGACAGGACTCTTTCTGGCTAGCTAGGGCAGGGATTCCTACCGTTGGAAGCCTGATAATTTTGAATGTTTCTCAAATACAGAGCCCCAAAAGTCTTCAAGGATGGAATTACAGAGATTTCCATTACTTCCGGGGATCAAATATTGCTATTAACATCGATGTAGTTATCATATCTCTTCGTAGAAGATTCTTTACTCAAGAAAATTCAAACAAATTTCAACGGCACAAAAATGAACGCATGTCATTATTTGTAAATACTTTGAAATCCTAAAAATGAAAGCACAAGGAAACGTAGCCCGTAGGCACAGAAACCGAGGCCGCCATATGCAACGCCTTGCTTACCAGCGAAGGTAAATTACTTGTCCTTGGGAAAGAATTGTGTTTCAAAGCGAAAAATTAGAAGAAAAAAATATATTTTTAAAATATTTTCCAAAAGTTACACTTGAATGAAAGATATTTTTAAATTATTTTTCCAAAAGTTACACTTGAAAGAATAATTTAATAACAATAACCAACAAGACTCGTGGATAGCTAATTACAAGTGTGGTTAAAGTTGTTTTTTAAAGTATTTTTTATTTAGAAAAACATCAAAATAATTTTTATTTTATTTTTAAAATTAATTTTGACATCATGAAAATGATTTAAAAACATTAAAAAATTAATTAAAAATGAAAAATGAAAAATGAAAATGAAAAAATTTCAATTTTTTCCAAAAATGTTTTTGAAACGCAATGCAAAACACCCTTGAGTGTACGTATCAACCAGAAAACCATCAAATTGATACTTTTCACGTGGATGAAATGTTCAACCACGTAGTCAATCCAAGCCTTGCTACTTGAGCATTCAATGAGGTTGAGGTATTTAAACCTGACAAAATGAGCTCGAAAATGAAGGAAAAGAAAAGGGCTGCACAACCATACCGGTTTTTACAATTCGTGATTCCTGGCTATTGGTTATACACCAGTTCTTCCCTCCATCTATGCAGCCAGAGATCCTGAATTCAACTTCCGATCCTCAAATAGTTTTGTGAGAGCATCATCTATTTGTGCAAACACATCTTCTTTGCGAAGATTTCCATTAACCTGAAATCAATAAAATGGCCCTCCAACTTAGATTTAATAATAGTATTATACCAGTTGCATGATCCGCTAAATCATACACATACCAGAACCCTTCTTTTTTATCTTTATTGATGATAATCTAATCACTCAATAAGCAGATTTTCCTCCCTTGTAAAAGGACATGCAAGAAAACATTGCCCAGCATAACTCAAAATACTAGAACTCTTTTCATTTTACTTTTTCTTTCATATTTTTATTTAGCACCAAAAGAAGAAGCCCCACAATTATTGCTGGCATCAAATTAGTGGCAGTAAAATTATGGTTACACTAGAATACTAGCGTAAATATCTACCAACATGCACATTATCGTATACTTGTTGGGTGTTTCCTAGTAGTCTCGGCATCAACTTATCATGAGTTGTTCAACACAATGAATTATTCACAAAATAGATAACGAATTCGATAGAGAGAGAGAGAGAGATTTGGTCACATGCCTTGAGTGTAATGTCTTCATACATTGAAAGTACTGCCTCCACATTTTGACGATGAGTTTGCAAGCGCAACTTCACCTAAATAAAGCCATATGTAAAGGGAAACAAATATCATCACTGAGCAATATTGATCCAAAGAGCTTACTGATACCACAAAGATGACAGAATTCTGTGAAGTAATAAGAATTACAGGTGCACAGATTAGTTCTGAACATGCCTTTTCTTCAGTGTCATCAAATCTTTGGGTGAGCCTGGCAGCAATTTCTTCAGTCTCGGGGGGGGAATACTTCAGGTGGTATATCTTCCCAGTAACAGGGTCTAATCTACGTCCAACCACTCTTTCAACAAGAATCTCTTCGTTGACCTGCAAATCAGTATTCATGAGATTGGCTGACGAGAAAATCTCAATCTTAATATTTAGAGTTTGAAATCTACCCAGCAATGCGAGGATACATCAGAGCCATTAAATTGATAAATCAATTATTTCCTCTTCATGGTCATCTTCTTTTAGTTTGACTTTGATAAAGTATCCTATATTATTTTAAAATTACATTAAAATCAACAAAGTAGCCACAGAGAAAAATATCAGCATGCAAGTTCACAATCTACTCTTCCTAGCCAGATAATGGAATGTAACAGATAGCATGCCAGCAGCGACAAGGATTCTTACTTCTAGGACAATAAAAGATCAGGTCGGAAGCCAAATTCTTTTAGAGCAATTGCCTGCGACAAGCTCCTTGGGTATCCATCCAAAAGCCAACCATTTTCTTGAGAGTCTGGCTGCAGCAGGCGGTCCTTCACCATCTACAAGTTCGGATGATTGAATGAACAAAATGAATGACTCAAAAGGAAGCGAGGCGAAGGAGCAGGAAAGAGGGGGAGATTACACCATGCCTACCATGACAACTATTTCATTTGGAACCAACTGTCCTTTCTCCATGTATTCCTTTGCTAGCTTCCCGTTTTCGCTCCCTGAAGCAATTTCTGCCCTCAGCAGGTCTCCAGCAGCAATATGCACCAAGCCATACTGCATTTATGAGGATGACTTGTTGAATCTGTTTTTTCCTCACCAGCAATTGCAAATTGAGAAACCCAGCAGCAAATGCTTTAACTTCTATCAGAAGATCCCCATAAAACCAAAGGGAAGAAAAAAAAAACCATATCCAATATCAAAGCAGAATTTCAAAGAATTGTCTTGATTATCTATGAAATCACGAATGACATTGGTGCAACAGTTCCAACTGCTTGAGCTCAACTTGCAATTGGCTTATCTGATTGCGTGATCAAGCCACTTGCACATTAATCTGAGCTTGCACATGGTCCTCCAAGCCATAATCAGGTTACTAACAACTAGCCAAATAAGTGTTTTCATATGAAGAGCTACTGACAACTGTGTCAAAGCAAAATAGTTTGTTCTTATCATAGATAGCCTAACTACTGTGACAAGCAAGCCAACATATTGATGATAGTGACTACATAATCTGCTTATACACAAACACTTCAACTTGCTTTGGAATTATGCCCTGGCTAAGGAAGTGTAGAGGGAATTGATTTTAAAGTCTCAACTAGAAGATCTATCAAATTGGTTTAATTGGGTTTCTCTACATTTTTAATGCCACTTGTATCGAAACCCTAATAGTTTACATTGACTGCTTCCTTCCAAGGTGAAACAGATATATACCAATCAATGGCAAGTAGTGAAACTACCAAGCAACTCTCCAACAAAACTGAGTTTTCAAATGAAGAAAATACCAAATTACATAAAGTAAAGTTTGAAATCAAGTTAGATTAGCATAGAGACTGAGTCGATATAATCCCAAAGGTTGATGGGTCTCACATACTAATGCCAAACATCCTTTTCCTAAGTGAGACTGGACTTGACTAAGCACGAGCAACTAAGCCAGGCTGTTCATCCGAGCTTGGTTCTCTTAGAGCCCTGCATGCCAAAGCAGCAATAGTCGTGTTTTCCTTTTGTGGCAAACTATTTAAGGAGTGTGAATATCTCCCGTGGAGAAAATGCTCAGCTATTTAATTGAAGCACACCAGATAACAAGACATAAATGACATCAATTTTAACAGACTCAATATATATTTAAATCACAAAACATAATGTCATTCATAAAAACTATAATGTCTTATTCAGATGTTTGAGACCTACACTAGATAAAATCCAAGTAAATCTAAGCAAGATACACGCATTACAATGAGAAAAACAAGTTGCTTCAAGAAACAACATTTCATGTGCAGAACAATAAACATAACTAACAAATGGGAAAATGAAATGGTTGCTCCCAAAAAAAAAGATTAGGGAAAATCTAGATATAGGAGGTATTACAAGAGATTAAAAGAAACATAAAGAAAAAAAAAGGCTTACTTTCTTAGTGATGAGTTCACATTGAGTACCTTTACCAGAAGCAGGAGCTCCGGATATCATTATCTTCAAATGCTCTGGCTTTGCCGATGCCACAACCTGCACATAAACACATAAAAATAAAAATTATTGAAAGGATTAGACCACAAACACTCATATAACAAAAATAAAACCCTATGATTCTCAAACAGCAACAAATAAAACATGGTGAAATTCAAAACCCGATAAGAACAATGAGATATTTTCACTTACAAAAGCTGATTTCTTGGTTTTGGTTAAGCAAGCGGACAAAAGTGTTTGATGGGAATGAAGAGAAAGGCAATAATTGGTGTTATTATAAGCAAAAGACAAGTTTGAAGAGAAGAGAAGCTGAGAGGATTTAGAGAAACATAAAGGCTGTTCTGGATTCCCATTTCCTTTCACTCCCAGATTCACTATGCAGGAGCTAGTAGCAGCAGCCATTTCTTTGCCCTCTCAACAGCCCTCTCCCGGTCTGTCGAGATGAATATTCTCGGAGATTGCAAGTAGAAGTGGTGGTGGTCGTTTTGATAAACGACAGTGATGATTTTTGTTTTTACTTAAGTATCTATAATTTTTTGTTTTTTTATTTAAGTGTCTCAAATTTCAATAATTTATTAATTTAGTTTTTTTTAAAAAAATCATTTGTTAATGGTTGATGTTTTCACCAGTTAACATCCGAGATAAAAATATTCAAAACAAAATATTAAATATTTTTGCATTTTCTTAATGAACCTTTTTGTAGAATACTTAAAATTGTTGATTTTAAAAAATCATTAAATATTTTAAATTTCCAAAGTAAACGTACAGGCATATTTAATTCGTTAAAAAGTGGAGGAAATTGAATGAATTTAAAATCTATATTTATTTTCATAAAGCATGTTTTTATGTTTATTTTTAATTTGAATAAAATTGAAATATATGGTATTGTTTTTAAATCTATTTTATCTATTGCCTTGGTCAAATATGACCTAGCGAAGTGCATATTAAGAGAATTTAATTAAAATTTCTAGAGTCAATTAGTATTGCTATAATTGAGTGCTTTTCTCATTTGACTAAAATAAACTTCCATGGACATATATTTAAAACCTTAAAAAATTATAATGACTTTAAATTATTTTGAGTATTAATAAAAGAAATATGGCTTTTAACAACAACAAAACAAAATCATCTTTTAAGTTGGTTCATACTTCATATAGATAACTATCTAGCTTAACGTAAATTGTGATCCTTACCTTTTTCTATTTAATTATTTGGTATGCCAAAAAAAAAGAAATTATTTATTATGTTTTTTGAAATTCAAAAGAAAAAAAATCAAAATCTTATGCATAATTTGTAAGAAGTAAGCCATTCATCAAGTACATGTAAAACATTTTGTTTTTCTAATTTAATAAATAAATTATTTTAATTATTTTCCATACTTGGATTAAAATCAACGCGTCTTGATAATGAATTAAAATGTTATTTTTTTTCTTATGACTCTTTTACCCTTGCACTTTCTCATGTGTTTTACTTTATTTAAATGATCAAGTACATAAAGATTTGATAAAAATGACTCAATCACATTATCATCATTCTAGTTACTAATATTTAATAATTATATGATTAAAATCAATTTCATAAGTTTTTCCTCAATAACACTAATCTTATATCAATTTCTAACATTTTGTATTCTTTATTATTACCCGTTAAATATCTTTCCATCATATTATCATCTTTGCACCATGATAATTGTTTTGTGCATATACAATTCATTCTTAATAACTTTAAAATTGCTTGCTCTCATTCAAATACTTTCATATAGTATTTATTTTCACATCAATGTTATTTCAGTACTCTTTCCACTTCATGAATAAATTTAATTTATATCGATATTATTACTTCACAACTCATGAAATCTGACTCACAATTTATCTTTTTAACCATTATAGAGCATATGATTGTTTTGTCTCTCGACCACCTTTAATTAAATCTAATTCAGATTATTATTTAATTAACAATATACTTAAGTCATGTTTCCTTTTTTACTTCCTTAGCATTTATTTCAGTCCAAACAACACCTTTGTTATATTGAAAAATTTTCTTGATTCATTATTCATTCCATTTATTTCATGATCATTTTTATTGTTTATAATTTTTATACTTCCAATACATTCTCACTCAAGTCATTTTTTTCAATTAAACTTTATTGGTGGGGCTAATTTAATACTCAATCATTAACCTTCCAATACACAACCAAACTCAGCATAGACACCTTGCTCCTTACAAATTATTATTTTTGTAGTTAGCCAAATAACTTATTATTCATACTTTTTTTGCATGCGAGGAAACTTCGCTCCCCAGAAAGCATATTTTGTGAGTCTAGATGAGTGATCAAAACTTTGACCTGTCTTATACTCTTATAAAGGGTGCACGCCCTGATTTGAACTTGAAACTTGTTGTACAGAATGTAAGCTCTTTGTCATCACGTCACGTTCTTTGGAGACACCTCTAACTAGTCGGATACAATTTTCATTTAACTTTATTTTAAAATAATTGAATATAAACTCAATCAAAATTCCAATAGATTTTCCCTTATATTTGGACATTATCAAAGTATGGACATCTTCATCAATATCTCAAGAATATTGTAATAATGACTCAATTATCCTAGATCTTTTTCCATGCCAACACAGCTCAAGAATGGTATACAAATTAGTTTAACATCAACAATTTATAATATTTATTTTTATATTACAAGATAGTAATATAAATGTCGACTTATGGACTCTACTGCAAACGAAATCTGGCTAATAAATCATCTAACGATGTTAGAACGTAATAAAACACTATGATAATTAAAACTTATTAAAAATAATAATAATAATAATTGTAGATTATTGTTATGTTCCTCTTTGAGCTGTTCTAGTCAAATTCTTCAACTTTTCTATCTTTCGTGGATTGCAAGCTAACCAGTACAGGTTGATTCGGTTCATCTGCATTGCGATGGCAAATTCATCAAGGAACCTGGTGCCATGATCATGAGGCATAAATCTACAGTTTCACATTTTAAAATACTGTTGCTTTCTGACTGACTAAACAAAAAAAAATTCCTAATGATTCGGCCACTCTAGCAATTAGGGTTCATGTTTTATGCCGATAAATCCAATCAAAATCAGATAAAACTATTGAAAGTGGTAAAATTGACTGGGTGGATATATCGGCTCAAGTTTAGATGTGGTTGTAAGAAAATGAAGTATTATTTTTTTATACTTTGGAGGGCTTTAACTAAATACTTACTCTTAATTGTATTATTATTTTTTATATGGGAGCCTACTTTATTTTCATCCACTTGTCACTTTATATATTTTTATATTACTAGTTTTATAGTTCTCTCTGTATAGATTTAAAAAAAAAACACAATTTAGCATAATAAGTGTTTAAAAAACAATTTAGTATCATAAATGAATTCGTCAATATTGTGGATGAGTTTATAATATCATGATTATTTTCAATTAACACTATTATTTTATAATTTCCTCAAATTCAATCCTAGCAATTAGCCAATTCAAAGCATTAGAATCCAAATCATCTAGTAGGTGACCTAGTGGTATGATTTTGGGACTAAGAGGTTTGCTCCCCTGCGGTCTCAAGTTTAAGCCGTGTGGTTGCTAATATGATGATCATTGGAGGTTTACATAGACATTAATTTTATGGCTTGTGTGATCGTAGGTGACCTAGCGGCACAATTTTGGGGCTAAGAAGTTTGCTCCCCCTGTAATCTCAAGTTCAAGTCATGTGGTTTTAATATGATGATCATTGAAGATTTACATAGTCATTAATTTTATGGCTCGTGGGATCAGCGAGATGCATACAAATTGGCTCAGACACCCATGTTAATAATAAAAAAAGCACTAGAATCCATTACCATAATGTCTTTAATGTAATTTCCAAAATCAAGCTATGTGTAATGTAAAAATTTCAATTGTATTTCAATTGAATGATTTAAGGGATTACAAAGCTAAATATATATACAATGACTAACTACACTTTATGAACCTACTATACTACTTTGTCGTCCTACTATACTACTTTGTCGTCCTACTATACTACTTTGCTGTCTTATACTACAAGAGTGTTATACAAGAAAGGAAAAAAGATTTTCTTAACATTCTTAACACTCCCCCTCAAAATGGAGCATAGATATTTATCATGCCCATCTTGCTGATAGCATCATAAAATATCCTTCCTGAAACTGCCTTCGTGAGGATATCCGCCAACTGATCTTCAAATCGAACAAATGGAAATTGTATAATCTTACGATCAAGATTTTCTTTAATGAAGTGTCGGTCTACTTCGACATGTTTGGTGCGATCATGTTGCACCGGATTGTGAGCAATCTCGATAGTTGCTTTATTATCACAGTGCAGATTCATAGGTGTCCTATAATCGATTCCCAAATCCTGTAGTACATTTTTTATCCAAAGTAACTCACACACACCGTGAGCCATACCTCGGTATTCTGTTTCCGCACTTGATCTAGCGACCACTTTCTGCTTCTTACTTCTCCAAGTGACAAGGTTGCCTTCTACAAAAGTAAAGTAACCTGATGTTGATCTTCTATCAGTTTGGTTTCCTGCCCAATCTAAGTTTGTATACCCTTCAATCGCGTGACTCTCCTTTTTTGAAAAAAATAGTCCTCTTCCTGGTGCACTCTTCAGATACCTTAAAATTCGATATACCGCTGCCATATGTTCTTCTCCTAGTGAATTCATGAACTGACTTACCACACTTACTACATAGGCTATGTCTGACCTTGTATGTGATAAATATATCAACTTCCCAACTAACCGTTGATATCATCCTTTGTCCGTTGGCTTCTGATTTTCTGTTTCTCCCAACTTGTGGTTCATTTTCATCGGAGTGTCTACTGGTTTACATGTGAGCATTCCAGTTTTTGCTAACAAATCTAACACATATTTTTGTTGTGATAAACATATCCCAGTTTTTGACCTTGAGACCTTGATCCCTAAGAAATACTTCAGTTTTCCGAGATTTTTCATTTCAAATTTTGGTGCTAGAAAATGTTGTAGTGTTTTTCTTTCTTCTGGATCATCTCCTGTTAGAACCATATCATCCACATATACATACTTTCATTGTGATAGACATATCCTAGTTTTGACCTTGAGACTTCAATCCCTAAGAAATACTTCAGTTATCCAAGATCTTTCATTTCAAATTTTGATGCTAGGAACTGTTGTAGTGCTTTTCTTTCTTCTTGATCATCTCCTGTTAGAACCATATCATCCACATATACAATTAATGCTATAATCCTTCCTTCTTTATGCTTTATGAACAACGTGTGATCCGAGTTGCTTTGCTTATACCCAAATTCCTTCATCGTAGAGGAGAATCTTCCAAACCATGCCCGTGGTGACTGTTTTAGACCATATAATACCTTCTTTAGTTTGCAAACTTTATTGCTATACGAGATTTTTAGTTTAACTCCAGGAGACAAATCCATGTAGACTTCTTTTTCAAGATCTCCATTTAGGAAAGCATTCTTGACATCGAATTGTTGCACAGTCCAGTCTCGATTAACTACTAAGGATATGAGAATGCGGATAATATTGATTTTTACAACTGGAGCAAACGTCTCTTGATAATCTACCTCATATTTCTGCGTATATCCCTTCGCAACTAGCCTTGCTTTGTACTGGTCAATACTCCCATCTGCCTTGAGTTTTACAGTGAACACCCATCGGCACCCAACTGTCTTCTTCCCTTTTGGTAATGGACACATCTTTTATTTCTTTGAAGTGCCTCCATCTCTTCGTTCATCGCCTTAGTCCATTTTTGGTCCGCTAGAGCATCCTGTACATTACTAGAAATAGATACAGTGGATAATTGATTAACAGATAAAGCATATGATTTAGACAACCTCTAGGAGGACACATAGTTACTGATAGGGTATTTGGTCTTAGTTTGTGGGTTAGGTTCATATTGTTTTCTCGGGACTCCCCTATTTAATCTTTGTGGGTATTTATTTTCTACAAGAGCTGGAATTTCATTAGTCTCATCAAGGATATGGTTTGGATTTACCCGAGGACAAGTATTTTGGGTTGATTCTTTAGCTAGTGGTGTAGATGTAGACACCTATGGAGATCGAGAGGAGGGGTTGCTGAGATAATTTTGATCTATGCATAATTCCAAATTAATACCATCCATACCGTTTTATTTCATTTGTTCATTTAACCTGTCGAGTACCCCTCCATTTTCCTCCAATGCAAAAACCTTGTCGTCGTCGTCATTCTCTTCACTGTTTCTCGCCCCCTGAAAGGACAACCCAGATGCTCCCTCTGAATAATAAGGTTTTGATTCATGAAATGAAGTATTTAGGGTTATATGTAACTTCGGGTGCAGCGGATCATAACACTTATATCCTTTCTGAAATTCAGAGTAACCAATGAAAACACATTTTTTTGCACACGGATCAAGTGTACCTCGTAAAGCTTTAGGTATGTAAACATAGACAGTGCACCCAAACACTCGGGGTTCAAGGTTTGGCAAATGAGGAACAGACAACAGGGATTCCATCTTTTGTTGAGGGGTTTGAAAGTTGAGCACAATGGATGGGGTACGATTAATTAAATAGGCAGCTGATTTTACTACTTCTTCCTAATAGAACTTAGGCATATTCATCCCAAACAGTGGTGCTCGAACAACTTCCATAATTTGCCTATTCTTCCGTTCTGTAAGCCCATTTTTTTGCGGAGTATAGGTACACGACGTCTGATGTTGAATTCCATGGTGACTCAAAAAATTCCCTAAAATTTGATCCATAAATTTCGTACCGTTATCAGATTGAAGTGTACGGATTTTCCTCTGGTATTGATTTATCACCATTTTATGAAGTTCCTAAAACACAGTACCTACATCACTCTTATTTTTAAGAAGAGAAATCCAAGTCATCCGAGTGCACTCATCAATAAAAGTAACAAAATACCGTGCACTGGAAAAAGATGGAATTTTTGCAGGACCCCAAACATCTGAGTGAATAACTGCGAAAGGCTCTGAACTTTTATTAAGGGATACGATGACTTTTGGCCAATTCACAAGTGTCACATTTAAAATTTGAAATACTGAAATCTGAAAACAAATGTGGTTTTAATTTTCTAAGGTACCCAAAAGATAGATGTCCTAGCCTGTGGTTTCATAACCATACGAAAGCTTGATTTTTATCTTTACTGGTCGCCTAATGTGCCTGACTGAATCTTGACCCCCCCCCCTTTTTGTTAACTCCAGATAATAAACGTGTCCGCGTCTAACACCATAGCCAAGAATCTTCTGGGTTAAAATGTCCTGAAAGAAACAAAACAGAGGCCAATAAATTACAGTACATGCAAGAGTTAAAGTAATTTGGCTAACCGAAAGGTGGTTGTATGCCATAGACGGAACAACCAGAACTGTATCTAAAGTGAGGGATTCAGTAAGGGGTACGAACCCTTCTCCGATAATAAGAGAAGTGCTACTGTTAGCTGTGCAAATAGCGGACTGAGAGGAAGGCTTAAGAAATTTTAAGTTACGAGAGTCGTTAGTCATATGGTCAGATGCACCTGTATCAATAATTCAAGCACTATTCTTAGTAGTAATAGATAATGCATAATTTGTACCAATTTTACCTTGACAGACAACGTTAGCAGTTGGTTGTCGTGGTTCTACTTCCGTAAGATTTGCCACATTTTTTCTGAAATTGTTTCGATGTTTTTTTTTGAAAATCCCACCAGTCCGGGTACCCAATAATTTCACAACACCGTTGTTTTGAGTGACCAATTCCCCTACAATAGGCACATACCAAACCACTCGGTTTTTTTATGATGTGTTATTTGTCACTCCCCGGGTTAATAATCTTTCTCTCGCCCCCATACCTCCTTTCCAGTTCAAAACCTTTTCCCAAGTCATCCCTGTGACTTCTCTTGCCCCAAGTCCACCTTTGTCGCCCCTAGCTCGCTCCGATCGAAGGCTCCTAGCGAGCATCACGGTGGTCTCTGAAGCCATGGGAGAGACTCATGTGGGTTTCCCATCCATGATTTGTTTTGGAGCTGCTCACGCCGAACACAAGCATAAGCCTCCTCAAGATCAAGCTTTGGATCTTTTCGGAGGATTTCTTCACGGATCTACTCGAAGGCGTGGTCGAATCCGCTGAGAAAAATGTGAACTCGAAGTCTGGACATGGCGGTGTGGAGATGGAGGACGCCGTCGACTGTTCTGGCTTGGGACGTCGTTCGACAGTCGATTTCTTGAAATATATCCACAAGTTCGTTATAGTAAGTAGACAAGGGACGTCCATTTTGCTTAGTTGTAAAAGATCGCTGATTTAATTCAAAAATGCAGGTCTTGTCGGTGTTGTCGTAAAAAGTACGGGCAACGGCCTCCCAGATGTCCTTGGCCGTAGGGAGTCGAATAAAGCGCTGCATCAGGGAAGGGATCATGGAGTCGATGAGCCAACTTTTGACTCTTTGATTCTCGGTGATCCATGATTCCAGATATGGGTCACCGGGTGCTGGTTTAGCAGATGCACAGGTAAGGAATCCTCCTTTGTTTCGGGCCCCAATTCTCATTTCCATGAGCTGGGACCAAAGTGAGAAGTTCATATCATTGAGTATAATGGTGTTTGGAAAGGCAGAGTTGTCTTGATGGACAACAATTGGTGTCGCTGGAGTAGGTAGGGCTTGTTCAATTTGTGGTGTGTTGATTTCCATTTTGGTGATGGATGAGGGATAATTTCAGGGATTTTTTTTAGGATTTCTAGGATTTTTGGATTTAAGTTTTTCTGTGTTTTTGGTGTGGATTTCGCAGAGAAACAGTGGTTATGGAGAACAAGCACTGTGAAGATCAGATAAAAATGGGTTTACGGGGTAAAGAAAAAATTCAGAGGTTTGCCTTTAGTTTGAAAAAAATACGAGGTATGCTCTGATACCATGTATAAATTTCAATTGTATTTCAATTGAATGATTTAAGGGATTACAAAGCTAAATATATATACAATGACAAACTACACTTTATGAACCTACTATACTACTTTGCCGTCCTATACTATACTACTTTGCCGTCCTATTATAATATTTTGCCGTCCTATGCCATCCTATACTATACTACTTTGCCGTCCTAATATACTTTGCGGTCCTATACTACAAGAAAGGAAAATACTATTATAATAAAATGTTGTTAAACCCTAATATTCTAAGGAAAAAAAAAGGTAGTTCTAGACTCGTCACTTCAAAAGTTTGTCTTCAATAAAAGAAATCACCTCCACCAAGTCAACTGTTTTTTTTAAATAAAAAAATATAACTTTTCAATATAGATGATGTTGTTGTTGGGCATATTCTTTCCCGAACCAGAACGTACTTCAAGATGATTAACAAATAGTGTTGTCGTTCAAGATCAATTTATAATTCGATGATTCTTCATCCGTGGCTGCATCAACGATGTTAGCAAAAAAGCAAAAAAAAAAAAGCATATGTAACAGCGTTGCCATTTGCCAAGAACAGGTGCTCTCATCAATTATAAAAAAGGTGATCGGGAATATGACTGTTTGGAAAATATTTTTGAAAAATATAAAAAAATTATTTAAAGGGGTGTTTGGGAATGTGTTTTGGAAGTGTTTTTGAAAAAAATATGATTTTTTTTTAAATAAATTGTTTTTAGTGTTTTCACGTCATTGTCATTTTAATGTGCTTATATCAAAAATAATTTTTTAAAAAAATTATATAATTCTAATACATTTCTGAACGAAAAACAATTTTAAAAACAACAATAACACCACAGTCTAAACAGTTATAAATAATGGGCAGCAGCTGGTGGGCATGAAGCTCCAGCCTCAGGCGTGGGATTCCAGTCTTCTCAGCACCCACCATCACCGATCCCAGTCTCATTTCTTCACGTCTGCTCTGCCTATCTCCTTGTTTCCCTTCTGCCTCTCTCAGTCGATGGAAATGGATGCGAGCAGTGCTGATGATGGCCGCGTCAGAACAGGTAACCATTCTTTAATTTGCTATCATCCATGCATTGTTTTTATAATATTTTCTCCTTTATTTCTCCCACTTCAGTGATTCATTGTAGGCATTCCTCGACTCTAAAACTTTCTAGGAAGCTAGCTAGTCAATCTTGAAACCTACCAACCTGTCTGCTAAGTTGAGTTTCAAATCAAACCTAATCAAAGCTGACTTGAAGAATACTTGTGAATCCCGTTTTGTTCCGGCAAATCCGAGGAGTGGCGGCTAAAAAAAAAGAAGAAATGGGTAGGGTTTTGTTTATTCAAATGAAAGGGACAAATGAAATAGTTTTTATACTAATTATTATAAAAATAGGGGGCGGCTAGAGAAGAAGAAGGGATTGGTTTTTATGTTAACTATTATTATAGTAATTAATAATTAATTAATATAATAATTAATTATTATTATTATATAATAATTAGTATAAAAACCAATAATTGAAGAAGAAGGGATGAGTAGGGTTTTGTTTATTCAAATGAAGGGGACAAATGGAGTAGTTTTTATACTAATTATTATAAAAATAGGGGGGCGGCTAGAGAAGAAGAAGGGATGGGTAGGGTTTTGTTTATTCAAATGAGGGGGACAAACTGGTGGGGTAGCTTTTATAGTAATTATTGGTTTTTATACTAATTATTATATAATAATAATTAATTATTATATTAATTAATTATTAATTACTATAATAATAGTTAACATAAAAAAATAGGAGTATTAATTTGTAATTAATTTGATTGAATTATTTATAATGGAATGTATTTTAATTAATTATGTTTGAACTTATTGATTATTTCTTAATGTGTTTATTTTGTTTTTTTAAGTTTTTCTAACATTAAAAAACAATAAGTAACATTAATTAATTTCAAATACAACAACCATAAAAAAAACATAGAATTACTTGAAAAACATACAATAAGTAGCTTAAATTTCAAATTTCAAATATTTTGGATCTTTTAATTATAATTAAATTCATTCTTTATGTTTTATTTTAAAAAAAATAATTTTATTGTTGGAATTTTAGAGATGTTTCTAATTTTGAGATTATATTTGTTTGACTTTGTGTTTGTATTGTATAATTTAAAGTTAATTTATCTTGAATTTTAATTATATTTGTTAAATTAATATTTTATTTTTCATGTATATATATATAATTAATTTATATGAATAGTACGACACCGAAACAGAACGCCGGAATGCTCCGAAACCAGAACGTTCCGTTCCCATCGAAAAACCGAAACAACGACCGGAATGGTATTGACAACTTTGACCTGAAGTGAATAAGAGACTATTTGTAAGGGTGGTTGCGGTTGTTTTTTAAAGTGTTTATTAAGTAGAAATATATCAAAATGATATTTTTTATTTATTTTTAAAAAAATTATTTTTGACATCAACACATCAAAATGATTTAAAAACACCAAAAAAATTCATTTAAAATGAAAAAAATTGATTTTTTTGGAAACGGTGCTTTTGAAAGTGTTTTTCATTTAGAAATACATCAAAATAATATATTTTTTTATTTTTTAAAATTTATTTTTGACATCAGCACATCAAAATAATTTAAAAACATTAAAAAAATTTCATTAAAAATAAAAAAAAAAATGATTTTTTTAGAAACGACGGTTGTACCGCCTTCCCAAACACGTTCTAAGTCAATTTCACGAGTCTAAACTCAACTTAAACGAATGTGAAAACATGATTTAGATTTAAAAAAAATAAAGAAGACTATATTTTTTAAATATCCATACAAGGACATGTTGAATCAACACCATTTCACAAAGTCAGTCATGAACTTTACTAGATTTAATAATTTTGTTTTATTTAAATTATTTTACTTAATTATATGATGGAACAAAAAAATATATATAGGGTTTGGTGGGTAACACCACAAAATCTGTGAATCGAGTAATCTAGGTCAACTCGTTAATTGCAAACGAGGTGATGGATTTCATCGGGATTAATTACTATTTTTTTTTTGTTAATCTATTTCTTTTATATATGATAACAAAATACACAATTACAAAATCAAGCAACAACACAATACTAAAATGTTTTTTCAATACCATAATAACCTTATAGATTTTTTTTTTATGAAACTCCATTTATAATCAAGTCAATATAGAAATATATAATTGAAAAAATATTAAAAAAAATTAAACCCTCCAAATTTGTTAACTTAGTCAACTTGCTAAACTCGTTAACAATTTTATGGTCTTTATACAGTTTAATAACCTGATTTTTTTAAAAAAAAAATTAATTATTTGAGTTAAATTAAATAAGGTACCTTGTCAATCCTTGAACTAGGGCAACTTGACTTTCCTACCCATGAACTAGGTTATGAACTCCACAAAATCTAAACGTTAAAACAATAGATCATTAACTCAACATCAGGACATTTGTTTAGCACCATGATAACCTTATTGAAGCATGAAAAACAAATAAGTTATCATATCAATCTAATATTGAAGAATAAAATAACAAATAAATTATTAAAAAAAATTTAAGGCAGAATAAAAAAATAACTCGAATAATATCTCGCACAATCGAGTACTAACCCAATGGCTTGGATATTGATGTGAAACCATGATAAACATATAAAATGCAAATTAAATTAAGTCAATAATTTTAAATCACAATAAACACATAATGTAACCAAATTGATAAAAAAAAATTCAATAACCAAAGAAAAAAGAGAATTAATTATTATTGTAATCCACAATGTTTACTAGTGTGAAAGAACAATAATTTCCCTGCACTCTTTAGCTTTTGTTGTTTAATAATCTATTTATTTATTAATTAATATATTTTTATAAATAATAAACATAAAACGGGGACACGGGCGTCTTTTCCTCCTCGGTTTTTTCGTGGATCTGGGATGATTCAGGAGTGTCATGGTAATTAGCCTTTTTTTTAATTCCCTCTGCATAGTTGGCGCGTCGTCAGGATGCGACAGCGGCCCTCAGCGCCAACGCGCCATCTAAGCGGCGCATGCGTGTCCATATGGCGGTCAAAAATTTTCCTCCGCTGGTGAATACGGTGCGCCTCAAAATGCTCTATCTCCCGTCGCAACGTGTTTTTGTCCTAGAAGTCAGGGTACACGGCGATTGCGCGTTTTCTCTCTCCTACGGGCCCAATGTCAGGCCCGATCCTTCATTTATATAAAATGTTCATTTAGGTACCTAAGGTTTGGATTTCGATTTTATGCCTAATTTCTTTAATTGAAAGTTTGATTGTTTTCAATTGTGCCCTTCAATTAAAACTAATTATATAAAGTATTTTTAATTCGGTCCCTATACTTTTGATTTTCGGTTTCTTTTTGGTTTCTTTAATTTATTTGGTACAAAAGTTTAATTGTTTTTTATTTTGTCTTTTGATTGAAATTGCTAATATATTTAATTTTCATTTCATCCCTTATACTTTTGATTTTTCTTTTTAATCCCTTTATATTTGATTTTTATTTAAGCCCTAATAGTTTTTAGTTGTTTTTATTTTAATCCCTTTATATTTGATTTTTACTTTAGCCCTTATATTTTTATTTTTTTTTATTTTAATCTCTTTATTTATTTATATTTCTAAAATGAACCTAAGTTTTGTCCATGTATATATAAGTGTGCTCTTAGTCTTGATTTCTAATTTTTCTCATTTTCTTATTTTTTTTAGTTTAGATTTTTTTGAAAATAATTGGCTCTTAAATTTTATTTTGTTTTTATGTTTTCAAAATTAATATTTCTTTTTTATCCCTTTCTTCTTTCTTTTAGTTTTTTTATTTGTTTCTGTATTTTTATTTTCAAGTCAAACGACTTTTTTTTACCAAATAATTTTTATTTTATTTTTTAGTTTCATGTTTTGTTAAAATATTAATATTTTTATAGTCTTTCATTTATTTAATTTTTACATTATTAACATAATAATAATGATAATGATAATGATAATGATAATGATAATGATAATGATAATGATAATGATAATGATAATGATAATGATAATAATAATAATAATAATAATAATAATATTTTAATTGTTTTTCTTGCTTACTCTTTTGTTATTATTTTTTAGTTGTTTATTTCTCTCATAAACATTTGATAATTTTTATTGTTGTGACATAATAATAATGATATATTTAATTCAGAAAAAAATTATTTTAATCTTTTGTTAAAGTTTTTAGGATTTTTTTTAGTCTTTGGTTTTTTTCTTTTCATTATTAGCACAAATATAATAACAATAATAATAATAATAATAATAATAATAATAGTAATAAAAATAAAAATAATAATAATTTAATTGTGTCTCTTGCTTCCTATTTTCTTGATTTTTTTCCCTATGAATAATTTTATAATTTTTATTGTTTTTATAGTAATAACAACGATAATTTTAGATGTTACGACTCCGATGTTGCTATTGTTATAATAGGGCCTATTAATCTATTTCATTATATTAAAATTTGCATATATAAATGTTATATAAAAATATCGATCCAATAAATCTTATAAAAATTATTTGCTGAGCCCGCAACGTAGAGCAGATAACTTTTTTAATTTTCAAGTTAAATGATAATAGTCAGCTAATAATTTTTATTTTTATTTTTATTTTATCATCTATTATATTTTTTTAATTTTCTCTTTTATTAAAATTTTCCTACGTTTTTAAGTCTTTGATTTAATTTTTCCTTTTTTCATCATTAGCGCAATAATAATATTATTAATAATAATAATTTTAATTTTAATTCTTATTTGCTTTTCTTTTTAATTTTTTAATATTTTTTCCATGGGATAATTTACTAACCTTTTTTTAGGTTATAGTGATGATAATTTTAGATATTAAGACTTTGATTTTTTTAATTATTCTTTTTTTAACTTGCTTTTTATATTAAATGATTTTTATGATTTTACAATCTGCACAATGATAACAATGATTTTAGTTATTAATTTTTTATGTTTTACTTATAAAAATATTTTTCTTTTTTTAAATAATTGTTCAGGTCAATTGAATTATTTTGATTGTTTTAACAATAATGTTAATAATAATTTAAATTGCTATAACATTGATAACGATAATAACGTTAGAATTGATTTTCAATTTATGTTTTCGTCTTTTTTATCGGTAGAAAATTTATTTCTTATTTGATTATTGCAAAATTTTATTTCGTATTAATTCTTTTTTTTTAAATTCTTGGATAATTTTTATTCTTTATTCGTCTATATGCATCTATACTTTTAGTTTTTAAATTTTTGTTTGGGTTTTATTTTTAATCGGTTCAAGCCTATAATTCTTATTTATATTGGTAATCATTTCAAAATTAATATTACTCCTTGCTTCCCTTTATTCATGTTTTTTTCTGCTTCTGTTTTTTCTTATTTTTTTATTTCTTATTTGAATTATATGATTTTTTTTAAACTATTTGCGCAATGATTAAGATAATTTTTGTTATTTTTTTAATTGTTTTCTTAGAAAAATATTTTTTTTATTTTTTTAATGTTTTTCCAAGGAATTTATTTATTTTGATTGTTTTGATAATAATATTGATAATGATTTTAATTGTTATAGCAATGATAATAAAAATAATGTTGGAATGAATTTTCAATTTATGTTTTTGACTTTTTGTAGATAGAAAAATAACTTTTTATTTTTCTTATTTGATTATTACATGTATTTTCACCATTTATATTTTATTTGGTTTAAATTGAATTATAAAATAAAATAATCTTAATGCAATAAATTATAAAATAATTCAAATATCCAAATCTTCTTGCTTTTTTCCTGATGATAATCAATTAATGCTAGTTATTTCGTTAAAATCTAATATGCAAATAAATTTATAGAGATTTAAAATTCATCCATTTTATCGAAAACTTGCACCTCACTTGATTTCTGCACAAATTTAGTATTTTAACTCAATTTACAATTCACACCATAGATCATCCTCGCCAATTTTTTTTAGATATTTGCAATTGATTCACATCAATTTAATGTTATTGAATAGCTTATGATATTTTTTTTAATAGGAGAATTAGCAGAGAGATTAAATGTCTCATTTTAAAGAAATATTTTGGCTTCGTTCTTCATGTCAACATACGTCTTTTTTTCAATGATCCGCATGTTATATAGTTCGCGTTCTTTTGTGATCTTTTATAATGCAATACTTATATTCTAAAAAATGTTATTTATGCTTACGCAACAAACTCTATTAAAAAATTTATACATTTTATCTCCTAATCTATAATTTTTTTAATTATATCATATAAATTTATCGTTGTTTATTTAATTATATTAAATTATATACACAAAAATACCCGCAACAACGCGCGTACAATATAGCTAGTGGATAAATAAAAGAGGTTGAAGGCTTAAATATATAGCCCGAAGTCTAATCTAGCATTGCCTCGTTCATACATAGGCAAATCCTAAGTTATTGGATGAAAACATGGTAGAAAAGGTCAACAAAGGGATTCAAATCAAGATCCTGACGTGAGTGATGAGGATATTCTTGTTTTTTAAGATAGATCAGAAGTTCAATTTCTTCTCTTGTATAGAGTCGGCTATTTGAAAAGCATTTTCACCTTTTCAGAGATTATCCAGTATGAATGTGGATTAGTCTGGGAACACCAAGTGGTTTATAAAATAAAACAAAGGAATTGAAAAAAAATAGATGACCATGTAAATATCGCTCAAGATTCCGAAAGAAAGCAATGGTTCCTTTCCGTAGAAAAGGGGGATGGGGAAAAAGTTGAAGAACCCTAGATTTTCTTCAAAAAATTGAAATACCTCATCTCTTTTGCAGGAAGTGAGACCAAATTAAAGATTTGAAATCCATCTTTGTGTTGATTCTTTGGGCATGTCAAGCCATCGTATGCTCTGACTAACATTTGATTCTCTTTGTTCAGGGACTGTGTGGACTGCAACTGCTCATGCCATCACAGCAATTGTCGGCTCTGGAATATTGGCATTGCCATGGAGTGTTGCTCAATTGGGTTGGATCCTTGGACCATTTTTTCTGCTGTTCTTTGCTGCTGTTACATATTATATAGTTACCCTTTTATGTGACTGCTATAGAACTCCTGATCCTGTTAAAGGAAGGAGGAGCTACACATATATGGATGCTGTAAGAGCACTGCTAGGTACATGCTCTTCTTTTAATTTGCTTTCTCTACACTCCTTTTTGGTGTTTGATGAAGAAGAAATCAAAATTTTACAGGATATAATTTGCAGATCTTACTGGTGCAGGTCCAAAACATGTACTGATCAGTGGTATAATGCAATATTCTATGCTATGGGGAATAATGATTGGCTTCACAATAACAGCTGCCATTAGTACAGCGTGAGACACTTTCCTCAAAAAATTGTGCCTTTTCAATCTACAGCTTTCAAGACTTGATGAGCTGATTAGTGGGTTTTTCTTATTGTTTTTACCTTCTGGGTTTGAATTTATCAGGACAATGAAGAGGTCAACTTGTTTCCATGAGAAAGGACCAAGCGCGAAATGTGGGGTATCAGGAATTTCATACATGCTTGCTTTCGGGGCATTGGAAATTCTTCTATCTCAATTTCCAAACTTGGAAAAAGTAACATTTCTTTCAGTAATTGCAACATTGACCTCACTTGCATATGCACTCATTGCTCTGTGTCTATCCATTGCAAAATTTTCTATCCAACATGAGGCTAAAGGAACTATAATGGTTGCCATGGCCGGTGAGGGCCTAGCTACATCCACCAAAATCTGGCGTGTCTTTCAAGCTCTTGGCAATATTGCGTTCTCCTACACCTATTCCATGCTGCTACTCGAAATTCAGGTTCTGCTCCCTCCCCTAAAATTCCCTTTCAAATGAGAAACAAATTTTTGATGGACATTATTTGAAAAAGCAATAAATTTCTGTGAAGGACACCTTGAAGTCACCACCGGCAGAAAACAAGGCAATGAAGAGGGTTACATTGTATGCCATTGGTGGAACCGCACTGTTCTACACTTCCTTAGGATGCATGGGGTATGCTGCTTTTGGAGCTGATGCTCCTGGAAATTATCTCACGGGGTTTTACGAACCACTTTGGCTTGTTGGTATTGCAAATCTCGCTGTGATCATACATCTGATTGTAGGATACCAGGTAGCATTTAACCCTAATCTTAATTCTGTGAAATTTATGTTCCTTCATTTTCTATGCTCTGACTGCTATGTACTCTCAGGTGTTTGCCCAAACAATTTTTGCTATTAATGAGAAGTCTCTTGCAACAAGATGGCAAGCTCCTGGTTCTTTCTTCAATAAGATTTATACTGTAAGATTCCCATGCAACCAGAACTACTCATTCCAGTTTACACCCAGCAGGATTCTTCTAAGGACAGGTTTTGTTGTTCTTACAACTTTGGCCGCGATGCTCTTCCCATTCTTCAATGCCATTTTGGGTCTTCTGGGCTCCATTTCTTTCTGGCCATTAACTGTCTACTTCCCCTTGAACATGTACATGGTGCAAGCAAAGATCAAGAGAGGAAATTCTAAATGGATAATGTTTCAAGTGCTAAGCTTATTGTGCCTGGTTTTCTCACTAGTTTCTGCTGTTGGTTCTGTGGCTGACATTCTAGAGCATCTTAAGCGTGCCCAGCTATTTCATATTGACCTTTAGATAGTGTAGATCCTTGTCATCCTCAGATCACTAGCAGTGATGTTGTCATTGCAATTTTAATATTAGAAATAAACTGTCATGTATTTATCATAAATTATGAGTTTTTTTTTCTCTTATCTATAGAAAACAACAGAGCAGCTGTTCGTGCTATGCAGCAGGTTTGGGTCTACTTCCTGCATTGAATCAGTTCATATCGTTGATCTAGGATTTGCATAAAGAGAATAAGAATCAAATATCAATGACCATTTTACTTTTCCGCTGAAAATTTCATGAGCAAATGGTTCATCGGAGGTTAGCATGTGCCCTTTTTTATTTTCTTTTCACATCCATCATTGAACTTTATAGCTCTATGACCCATGTATAAAATGAAACACCATGGTTGAAAAAACAGAGTTGTTATATTCTGAAGCAAACAAGAAAAAGAGGTTATTTTTATGTGTTCTAGATCTAATTTCAAAACGAAAAGAAAAGCTCAGCTGCCGAGGATGGTAAGAGGAAATTGCAAGTGCCATAGTAGATTGAAAAAAATAGTGAATTAAACTTGTTTATTTAAAATAAGTTGTGTTTTAAATACAGAGTACATAGCATGGAAAGAGAAGAAAGATCTTGACATACATGTGCATTACATATCATCATTGGTCTTTGCCAATAAATTGACAAGCTTAATGCAACACAAAGCAAACATTAACATGTAATTTTAGAAATGAATGTAATTGTAAATTAATTCATTATTTTGTTATGCCTTAAGGTATTTTATTTGAATTATTACAGTCATTAAATGAGAAAATTTAAATATTATGATGAATTTTATGTAGTCACTTTTGTAAATGAAGGAATTTATTAACATGTTGAATTTAATTTAGTTACATATATTTTATTTGAGGTATTGTGTTTAAAAAAC
Source organism: Salix exigua (assembly GCA_032356905.1). Classification (NCBI taxonomy): domain Eukaryota; kingdom Viridiplantae; phylum Streptophyta; class Magnoliopsida; order Malpighiales; family Salicaceae; genus Salix; species Salix exigua. The sequence continues at coordinate 9,571,958 of CM063600.1, forward strand.
AGTATGAAGTTTTTTTACTAGAAATCAAGTTTCATAATTTATTTCAGTTTTTTATAAGATTATCCTAGTTTCATGATCCAGGTCGCAGGTTAACCACTTGGTGGGGCTTGTTTGAGACCTTTTTTTTTTTTGATGAAATCGGGGCGTATAAGCCCTACTATATTAATCTAGGGATAGTAGACCCAATCAGATCATAATACAACAAAGTATATAACCCTGACGGTGGGGCCATTAGAACATCAGTATTACCGTTAAATACACCTTTTTTTATAAATATGTTTCTCAATTTTATTCCTTAATATTTGGGTTGATTGATTTTTCAATTAAATATAATTGATTTTTGTTTGAAATAAAATAATTAAAATGAAACTATGCCTTTACAAAGAGCATAATAATTCAGGAAAAAGAAAATATAAAAACCAATGCCTCCTTATTTTTTTTATTTTTGTGTGTTGACATACTATTTTTAGTAAGCATAATAATTAAAAGCCAAAACCAAAGACAATAAAAGTTTCACAATTTAAATTTTCTTTTTAGCTTTAAACTAAAATAGAAAAAATCAATTTTTTCATGTATTTTATTCAATGAGTGCTTTCATATTTTTGTTAAAGAAGCTTCTCAAAATGATGTATAATTAAAACCAAACAATCTTTTACATTTCTCTTCAACTCAAAACAAATTTTTTTGAAGTAATGAAAAAACAAAAGAAGAGTTAACCAGGGATTAGAATAACCTCACATAAAATAAGGTCATACGCGAAAAATATAAATTAACAAAAATTTAAGGAAAAATTGAAAAAAATAATTTTATAAAAAAGATTTAAGAAAAATAAAGTCAAGTTGTATTAACCTTTAAAATTCATGACTCTAATTACAACTCTAATTATGAGGACAAGACTAACCCTATAAAAGAAAAGAAAAAAAGAGACAAATTTGTAACTAGTAAAATCCTAAGGGACTAAAATGAGAAAAATGTAATAAAGAAAAAACTAAAAAAAAATGAATGGAGACCAAATTTGACATAAAAATAAATGAGATTAATTTTATTTTTAAACTATTTTTTTTGGAATTAATATATTTAATTATATATATATATATATATACACACACATAAATAGTACAACCATGAAACGACGCACTAAATTACTTTGAAACTTAAACGTTATTGACAACCTTGCTCTTTATCATTCATGAGAATAACATTAAAAAAAATATAAAAAGGTGAAAATCCCTTGTAAGGATGCTTTTTTATTTTTTTGTCTTGAAAGCATCCAAGTAATTTCACTGTGCATTAAATTCTAAAATATCAATAAAACTCCTCTCCTCTAACCAATTATTATATATAAAAAAATCATCATGAAAATACCAAAACACCCCAACCATTAGTGAATATAAATTATCTTATAAGGGGAATTTATTTATTTTAGTTTGCATAAGAAAATAAAAAGACAAAAAACGACCCATAACACTAGCATTAAAAATTCTGAAGGTGGAGAATGCATGTTAGATTGGGGTGACACAAATAAATAATCACAGGCCCCCGTCAACGTGGTAGCGTTAGCAGAGAGCTCGCGAAACGAAGAGTCCTGGGTGGGTGGCGCTGCCTCCGAAACTGACAAATCACACACTACTCTCTCAAATTATGTTCTGTGGAGGAAGTAATTACCTGGCGGAAGTACTAGCGAGCGGCCGGCCACCACCACCAACCATGGCCGTCACCATCAGCATGCATGCATGCTGATCATACGATATTGCAAGGTGTAATAAATGGGAGAGATACCACATATCCAGCATCACCCTTACAGCTATCTATTAACTCAGCGACAGTGAGCAGCCGTTGTTTGCCAGCCACGCCCTTCTGTGGACTCCATGTATATATATATATATATACACATATATTCGCCTCTAATTAAGAGATCACCTAGCTCCTCCCACAAACCCTAGGCTCTCCTTCTCTGTGCCATTTCATCAACACTACTGCACTTTTCTGCACTTACTCTACTCTACCCGTCTCTTTCATTTCCTTCTTTCAGCTCTTGTTTTGCTTATTCGTGGCCGAATCGACTCGATATGGAACTGGCAATGGATGCGGCCGGGGATGATGGGCGCGTTAGAACAGGTACGTACCCACAACATCTTTCATCTCCATTTGGATCGACTAATCTCTACATGCCCCCATGTTTTTTTTCTTCGTTGTTATCATCGCTCATCATTTGCATGGATATATATATATATATATATATATATAGAGAGAGAGAGAGAGAGAGAGAGAGAGAGAGAGAGAGAGAGGCTGATGTTTTCAAGTGTGCTGGCCTTTTTCTTCTTTTCGTTTCGAGGAGATGATGAGTTTCATGTGATTTTGCTGATAAACTGGTGACTGATTGGTTTCTCTTTTTTTTCTTTTTGATGCCTGTGATCTCTCATATGTTATCATCTCTGAATACGCTAATCCAAAAAAAAAGGAAAACAAATGCATTCGAGGAAGATTGATTCTCTGTTTCCTTATTCCACCTCCTCACTCGAAAATTCAAATTTGTTTTTATATTTTCCATAAACAAAACTCAAAGCGGGTGCCAACTCATGAGCTTATTATTGCCTTGGTGGGAGGAGGGTTTATATTTTAACAGCAAATCTAATTGAATATAAAGTATAAAGTTAAAAATATATTAAAATAATATTTTTTATTTTAAAAAAATTATTTATAATATCAATACATAAAAATAATTTAAAAATATAAAAAAATTATGATTTAAAATAATTTTTCTTAAAACATATTTAAAACTCTAAACCTCTAAATCCTCAGAGCCTATTTGGGAGTGTGATTGCGGTAACTTTTCAAAATGATTTTCATATCAAAATACATCAAAATAATATTTTTTTATTTTTTAAAAATTATTTTTCACACCATTTTTAAAATGAAAATCAAATCTTTCCCGAATCCAACGCACTCCCAAACGGGTTAGACTCCAAGTAGACCATAGAGGGCTTAGAGCCCCTTACAAGAGACAGGCCAGGATCCAGTGAGTACAGGCCTTTTGGCCTGCTGCAGAAATTAGCCTGTATTCTCCCCTGTCCCTGTGCTTCATGGCATTATATCATATTATCAACAAGCAGCGACAGCCACAGCTACCGTCTCCTTGATTGCTCCCGGAAAAATGAGAATGGCAGCAACACTGTCAAACGCCGCCACCACCACTACTTACCCGGCTTCGAAAACGCCCAAACCCCACAACAACTCTTATTCAATTTCTCCCCAACAGGAATTCTCTCTTCTTTCTAAACTCCATTCTTGTAAATCTCTATCGCAGCTCAAACAAATCCATGCCTTTATTATCAAAACACCAAAGTCTCCGGCTCACCACATGTATGCTAAAAAACTCATATACTCGCTCCTACAATTAAACCATTTCTTTAGCCCCCCAAATGACAAAAACCTTAACTATGCTTTCTCTCTTGTTAAGCAATGGGATAAACCTGATATCTATGCTTACAATGCCCTAATCCAACGCATGCCATCAAATTCTATGCAATCTTTTCACTTGTATCAGGAAATGATGATAAAGGGCATCATTCCTGATACGTACACTTTCCCCTTTGTTCTTAAGGCATGCTCCCACTCTTTGGCTCTTTGGGAAGGTCAGCAGATTCATGCTCATTGTATTAAAATGTTTTTTATGGAAAATGTTTATGTCAATAACACTCTCATGAGGCTCTATGCTGTCTGTGGGATGCTCGACGTTGTCGAGAAGCTGTTTGAGCAGGGTCCTGTAAGGGACGTGGTCTCGTGGACCACGCTCATTCAAGCATATCTCAAGATGGGATTTCCAATGGATGCCGTTTCGGCTTTCTTTCGGATGTGCCAGGAAAATCTAATACCGGACAATATGATTTTAGTTGTTGTGCTTTCCGCATGCTCCAAGTTGGGAGACTTGAGTTTGGGCAGGAAAATTCATGAATATATGGTTCGCCTTAAGGTGAATGTTGATTCTGATGTTTTCCTTGGCAATGCATTGGTAGACATGTACCTAAAATGTGGAGAAGCTGGTTTTGCTAGACACATGTTTGATAAAATGCCTGTTAAGAATGTAGTTTCTTGGAATTCAATGATATCTGGTCTAGCTCAGCAAGGACAATTTAAAGAGGCATTGGATGTATTTAGGCGGATGCAAAAGGTGGGACTGAAACCAGATGATGTCACTTTGGTTGCGGTGTTGAATTCTTGTGCAAATCTTGGAATGCTTGATCTTGGAAAGTGGGTTCATGCTTATATAGGTAAAAGTCACACAAAGGCAGATGGGTTTATTGGGAATGCTCTTGTGGATATGTATGCAAAGTGTGGAAGCATCGATCAAGCCTTGAAAGTGTTCCAAGCCATGAAATTAAGAGATGTTTATTCGTATACTGCAATGATTGTAGGCTTGGCAATGCACGGGGAAGTAGAGAATGCGCTATCTGTCTTCTCTGAAATGCCTAGAACAGGCATAAAACCTGATGAAGTAACATTCGTGGGTGTTCTTTCCGCATGTAGTCATGCAGGGTTGGTGAAAGAAGGACGGAGATATTTTGAGGACATGTTGAAGGTCTACAACCTAGAACCTCAAGCAGAGCACTATGGTTGTATGGTTGACCTTTTGGGTCGTGCTGGACTAATAAGTGAGGCACAAGAGTTCATAAAGAATATGCCAATTGCTCCTGATGCTTTTGTTTGGGGGGCACTACTAGGAGCTTGCAATATGTATGTGAAGGTTGAGCTTGGGGAAACTGTAATGGAAAAACTCCTAGAGGTGGAGCCCCGGAAAGATGGTGCATATACACTCATGTCAAACATGTATTCCTCTGCAAATAGATGGAGAGATGCGTTGAAATGGAGAAAGGCCATGAAAGAAAGAAACATAAAAAAGACTCCAGGGTGTAGTTCAATTGAAGTTGATGGTCTGGTTCATGAATTCCGCAAGGGTGAAAAAGCACATCCAAAAGTTAAAGAGCTATACAAGTTGCTGGAAGCAATGGATGGTCACTTGAGAAATTATGGGAATTTGACATGCTAATTTCTGCAAATGATGCCTACTTGTTTTGGCTAGTGTAATCAGGTAACATGTCATAGAATTTAGTGTAATCAGGATTAACCTGCTACTAGTAAGAGCACGTGCTAGTGGCTGCATTTGATGAATAACAACCAGAATCATATTTGCACAAAATAAGAGGCTGACCTGAATTAAGAGAACCTGAAAACACTTGAGATACATTAGATGATACTTAAATGAGGTCTAGCCTAGAAATATGCTCATTTATAGGACACCATCACATTACTGCTAACAAAAAAATGCATATACTTTTACCTTTTCACACTCTCTATTTCTTGTATAATGTTCATGTTATGGCAATCACTTACTATGTTTCATTGTTATTTAGGTACCTTGTGGACTGCTATAGCCCATGCTTTTACAGCTGTTGTTGGTGCTGGCATATTAGCATTGCCTTGGAGTGTTGCTCAATTGGGTTGGATCCTTGGGCCCTTCGTCGTCGTGGTGTTCGCCATTGTTACATATTATATTGCCTCTCTTCTATGTGATTGCTATAGAACACCAGATCCTGTAACTGGAAAAAGAAACTATACGTACATTCATGCTGTGAGAGAGCTTTTAGGTATTTATCTATCATTTTAATGTGCATAGTTATAATCATTTATGTTAAAATGTAATTAATATAAATCACTTTGATTATCTATTTATATCCTTTCGTGCTGTACAAGGCACAAAGTAAAAGTCTCACAAATTATAAGGGTGCTATACTTTCCACCTTAAATCATGGCTTATCATGTATTATATGTCAAATAGTAATTACTTTCAGTTTGTGCAGGTCCTAAGAGTGAACTTATTTGTGGAGTATTGCAGTATTCAATATTATGGGGAACAATGATTGGCTACACAGTTACAACTGCCATTAGCATAGCGTGAGTTGCTTCAAAAAGCTTTTTTGTTGAAATACATTGATCTGTTGCAATTTATTCTTGATTGTGTGTTGGCATGTCATAAGCCTAAACAATTTATTTTGGAACATCACAATCTTTCAAGTTTCACGAGTATGTGATACCCATGAATTGAGCATAAGACATTCCTTCTTTTTCAACTGTGTGAAAGTGCTTAAGATGTTGTATCTAATGCTTCTGTTTCATTTTCTGAATAGGTCTGTAAAGAGAACAACTTGTTTTCATGACAAGGGACGTAATGCGAAATGTGGAGTATCAGGAAATATCTATATGCTTATATACGGAGCAATAGAAATATTTCTATCTCAATGCCCAAACTTGGAAAAAGTGACAATTCTTTCAGTAATTGCATCAGTCACATCATTTGCATATGCTCTCATAGCATTATGTCTAACTACTGCTAAACTATCCTCAAACCATGAGTTTAAAGGAAGTCTCAAGGTAGCTATGGTGGGAAATACCGAAGCTACATCAGAAAGATTTTGGCAAGCTTTTCAAGCTCTTGGAAACATTGCTTTGGCCTATACTTACTGCATGCTACTCCTAGAAATTCAGGTTTTTCAATTTAAACTAAAATTGTTTTTCATTTATAATAGTCATTTTCAACAACAATTACCCATCCTGATTATATAAATCAATTTCCTAAAGGATACCTTAAAGTCACACCCACCAGAAAATAAAGTGATGAAGAGAGCATCAATGTATGTTGTTGCTGGGACAGCTTTGTTTTACATTTCTCTGGGATGCATGGGTTATGCCGCATTTGGAAATGATGTTCCTGGAAATGTTCTCTCTGGATTTTATGAACCATTTTGGCTTGTTGACATAGCCAACATTGCTGTAATTATACATTTAATTGGAGCCTATCAGGTACATCCATGCTCAATCCCTCCTTGTCATGTATATGTGCTCGCACTTGCTTGCAAAACAAGTACATGAATTGGCCTTTGCTGTTATGATGCTTCACATTTTGTTGAAATTCAATTGTACTTTCCCTCATTATTATGCAAGTTACTGGTGCAGGCTATTCACATTCAAGTGTCAAGACTTCAAATGCATGTAGATGATTGAATGTAAAGCTGATGTTGTCACATTCTATGCAGTGACATTTAGATGCACAATTTATTTATTAATTTTTAGTTCAATTAATGCACCAAACAGAATTATTTATAAATGAAAATTGGCATTTTAGTTATTTTCTTGCATCAATGATCTAATTTTTGTATAGCGAGGTAGATTATTTTCTTCACAGTTATTCTGCTATAATTTTTAGGATCCAAGTGGCTAAAATTATGTTGTAATGCACAAAATATCCATGCTTGATGCAACAAATTTATCTGTTATTGATTTGAAGCTTTGCTGCTAATTAAGGTCGCCTTAAGCCTGTTAAAGACTTTGCTTGGCTGTCTTAATATTAGTTTTTGTCCAATGCACTAGTGGTATAGTGGACACCTTTGAGATATTTTCAGAATTACAAGGAAGCAAATTGCATAAGGTCACTGGATTTCCAGCATTGCGACAATGCCTTAATTTACACTATCTAATTATTGACCACATATTCCTTTCTCTTTGCTGAATTTCATGTCTAACTGGATTCGTTCTGTCCTAGCATTTTATATACATGGTATGAAGGATACTGATTATACTTTGTATCTTCTTGAGAACAGATTGAAAATTTCCTTTCTGGGTGCTTGTGTTTCAATATCAGCTTTAACCGTAAAGCTGGTAAATTTTGATCGAAGCTAATAGTTTCTGAACAGATTCTTGAAAACTTATTTAACATGGATTTACTCGAAATAAAAAATGACATGATGGTGTTTATATTTGGATATTCGATGCATGCTCCCTTTCCATTCAAAAAGTGTTTTGTACGCCAGTCATCATGAATATTCAAGTACTTTGGTTTCTTTCATTTTCTTTGAATGGATTATTAAACTTACCACCTCGCATGATGTTTGATTTCAGTCCAAATTTTGTTGTCATTGCTCTTCTCAGGTGTATGCTCAACCAGTTTATGCTATCAATGAAAAATGGGTGGGGTCAAGATGGCCAACATCACCTTTCAACAAAATCCACACCATCAGATTCCCATGCTCGAGAAAAGGTTCCCTTCGCTTGACTATAAACAGGTTGTTTCTACGCACAATCTTCGTCATTTTCACAACTGCAGTTGCAATGATGTTTCCATTTTTCAATGCAATTCTCGGTCTTCTCGGCTCAATTTCCTTCTGGCCATTGACAGTCTACTTTCCGATAAGCATGTACATAGTGCAGGCCAAGATACAGAGAGGAAGTTATCGGTGGTTTGGGCTCCAAGCTCTAGGGTTTGTGTGCTTGACTGTAACTGTCGTTTCGGGAATTGGTTCAGTTGCAGGTATGGTAGAGTTTCTTAAGAAGGCAAGACTGTTCCATATTGAGATCTAAGGCAGTAATCTCTTTGTTGGTGCTGGTGTTTGACGTTTGTTTTTTTCCAAAGTTTTCTAATCAAAATTTGAGACAGTTATCATAAATGTTTACCATCTTATTTTTTTGATCTTGTGACTGATATCTTAGGGCATCTCCAAAGCGGAGGTAAAAAACTGCTATTATAGTTTTTCTTTTCACTTCAATTAGTAGCTCCAATGAAAGTGGTAAAAAGATAGGCCAAATACCTCCTCTCTCGCAAGAGCAATTCCTACATATCACTCATAATGTTACTTATGATTGTCATGCTTTTTTATAATCCAGCTGAATTTAGCAAGCCAAACTGATAGAACAATGAAATTCTTGTGGTTGATCCTGGTCTTAGGGAAGACATGGTTATCAATGCAGTGCATATATTTAACTACTTGTTACATGAAAAGTTCAGTTTTGATTAACTAACTTGAATTATTATGAGTCAACTGCACCCATATTGATCTTAATGCTATCACATGATTAAATTTACATGCTTAATGAAGATTATTATGTAATTATGGTGAATTGATGCATTGATGCTAGGTTAACTAATGGATGTTAGGTTAACTAAAAAGTAAGGATAGGTGCAAAATAAAAATATATGGTTGATTTGTTTATTATCACAAATCAGATCAAAAAATATATCTAAATTCAGTAATTAAAGAATTTAATTATCATTGAAGAATATTTCTTATAAAATAAAAAGTTGTTCTTTATAGATTTTATATTATACTTGGTTTTCTTTAATTTAAACATTAATAGCTTGTCTTTATAAAAAAAAAAGAAGCCCCATTTCATTAGGCACAACCAAAAGATAGACCTAACACATTTAAGCTCAATTTAGGTAGGGAAGGACCCAACTTTCTTGGGCTTAACCACTAGAAGGACCCATGTCATTGGACTCAGTTTTATCCTACTCAACCCACACCATTAGGTGCATAAGAATCTCTGAAGGACCTACCATATTCATCCCTCATCAAATACTATTAGAGCAAAATAACATATCATCCCCTCCCTCTTCATCAAAAGACAATAATCAATACTATTGAAATAATACTCTTGACATATAAATATCCTTAAGAAGTTTGGTATGTTTTGAACTATATCAAGCATACTTACAAAAATACCACTAATATCATAACCTATTTTTGGATTATTCTCTAAATTCTAAAAAAAACAAAAACAAAAAAATAAAAGGGATAGACATGGTCGAGAAATCAAATCAGAAATTTTGAACAAATTCATAATCTCGATCTTAACCCCGTGTGCCTAAAGCTGAAGAAACATTGCAAATTAGAGGTTAAGATAAATTATTTTTGAATAAATTTACATAAAAATTAAGTCCATTGATATAATTAGATTTTAATAGGTCAATTTGATTTAATTATGAGCTAAATTAAGATTTTAATTATGTTTATGAATTAATTTGGGTCCAATTAAAGGATTTAAGCTACAAGGACTTCATTATGTTGTGGTGACCATATTTTAAAGGCTTTTAATGCCATCATATTTAACAAATCATACACCACTAAGATGTCTAATATTTAACTACACTCTAGTATGGTCTACTTTGACAGATTAACATCATAATTATCTCAGTCACCACCCTAAAATAGCAAACTCAAGCAACCTTTAGTTGTCAAATTGGATAGTTTAGAATATAAACTATGAATTAACAATTAGGATCCTTCCAAATTAAATTAAAAGCCAAAATTATTTCCTAATAAAAACATAATTATCCTTTTCCACCTTCTATTATACACATTATTGTTATTCAAGGATTAAGGCAACTATGCACCTAAGAGGGGGGGGATTAGGTGTAAATACAATAAATAATGCAATTTTAAAATTAATTACTTTAAAGTAAAGAGATAAGAGAGAGATTTAACGTGGTTCGGCAAGCCTACATCCACAGCTCAAGTACCAACCTGTACTTGAGTATTGTATTCTCTTACTAGTCCAAGTAACAAGATTACAATTCCCGCTTGATGAATCCACACCAAGACTTTTACACCACTTGAAGATATGCCCTCTTCAAGATTTTCCTTTTTCCCACTTGAAGATGTACCCTCTTCAAGATTTTTTCCTTGGTGATGTTCCCTCACCAATATCAAGAGTTTTATACTCAACTCTTAAGAGTTTTACAAGGATTGTATTTGAAATACAACAATACACTCTCAATAGTGTGGATATTACAAATCAAGATCTATGATCTTTTTATCTCACTTAATAGCACTTAGAATATTTAAAGGTGTTTAAGTGTAGTGAGAATGAGATTTAATACTCTGTGTTAGGATATTAAGATTTAAACACAAATATGAGTATTAATGAGGATTGATGATATGAAGGTGTTTATGCACTACTAATTGCCTCACTATCAGATGTAAAAGTTGTGTGTCCTTAATTTTGCAATTAAGAGGCCTATTTATAAGTTTGAAAGAGAAACTAGCCGTTTATAGCCGTTTTAGTGCAACTGTCATCTCAAACGGTCGACCGGTTCATAACGGATAAATCAAGTGATCGACCGGTGCAGTTTGAAAGGCAATTTGTCTCCAAGCGGTCGACCGGTTCACAACTGATAACCCAAGCGGTCGACCGGTTTAACTCGAAAGTCAATTTGTCTCCAAGCGGTAGACCAATTCACTTGGTAACCCAAGCGATCGACCGGTGCATGCAGAAAGGCAATTTTGAGAAATTATCTTTTGAATTTCTTGAACCGATTGATTATGACTTAAACCTATAATCATCAAACCCTTTTAATGCATGCAATGTGAAGTGTGTGAGCTCATTTTAATTTGTGCTATCAAGTTAGAAATTGAGATTTACATAAAGCACTAAAATGAACACTTATTCTAAGTCTTAACTTGCTTGCATCTTGGACTTCCTGGAGTGATTTCTTCGTGTACTCCATTATGCTTGTTGATGTATTCTTTGTATAATACCTGTTTATAACTGAATCTCATCCAAACATATTATTAGTCCAGTTTCTTTTATTGTTATCATCAAAATATATCAAACATACAAGTGTGATATTATATGTCAACAATTATAAATAGAGATGAATTCCATGTCATAAGGATCAACCAATCAAGGTCAATAATTGGAAAAAAATAGTCTTTGACCTAATTTATTTCTTCTTTCCCGCCAAAAGCACTAGCCATTGCATGCAAACTCTGCATTCGTTGAAAAATTAATATACCTTGACAACGTGTTGCAACTGGTCTAGCCCAACCTATAGAAATCAAAGAAGAAGCAGTTTATTAGGCCGCCATTTGCCTAACCTGGCTAGGTCAGCCTAGCTGGCTGAGTCGGTCCTTGCCGATATATAAATATTATATTATAATATTATAGTAATAAATAATAATAAAATAATCTTAAGAAAACAAAAAATCCAAAAAATCAAATGGCCATTTCAAAATATTTATGATTTTCTCGTATAATATCGGGTAATAGATTTACACTTGGTATTAAAAATTCCAAGTATAAAATTTAAGAAACGATTCCTAAATATTCTTGGTGTTGTTTTAGAATATTTCTGGTTTTATAAAATACTCTTTCTAGTAATTTCTTTCAATATAGGGTTGTAGACTTACACTATAAAATATGAACCCTTTATAAAATACTTGATTTTCTCTTAAATTTCCAAAACCAAAAAAATCATTTTTTAAAACATAAAGAAGATTATGTTTTTATACATACAATCAAATCCTAAAATATTTCCAAATATATTTTCATAAAAATAAAAATTGTAACTTTCTCATGTTTTAATAATACAAAATGAATATTGTAAATAATAAGATTTCATTGTATACTTTAATATCTAGGGGTATAAAAGTACATTATAGAGGATATTTTAAAGTATTAAAGATATAAAATAAAAGCCATGCTAAAATTTAGGTTTTAAAATAGTTAAGTTTTGACTCAATAAAATAAAGACTTTCTCACAAAAGATATTTACTTTGAATTTTAGAAAACATCAACAAATAAAAATTTGATATAGAAAACAATCAAACAACAATACAACTTACTTTAGATAGGGTACACTAGGATAAAACCTAACAATACTGATAAGGGTTATATTGTTTTTATAGATGCGTGAGAAACAAATAATGCAAAGATTATTACTTAAATTAATAATTTTGTTGAGCATTCCATAAGTACACAATTACATTTTCTGATGGGCTTAGAATTATGAAAGAAATAAGAGAAAATATCTTTTATTATACCACATCTTTTAACAAAATTGATTCAGTTTGGTTTGGATTAATAGGTTTTTACTTTACAAAACCGATCATGAAATCAAACCGTATATTTTTAGAATTTTATAATTAATTAAGTTGGGTTTTTACCGTTCTTGTTTTTCAATTTCTTTTTTTTATTTCGTTTTTCTTGATTGATCGGTTTTTTATAACCCATTAATATATGTACTCTATCTTCACACAAATCATGGGACCTACTATGAAAATTATTAAAGCATCTCACTGGTCAGCTTTTAAAGAAAATACAAATCGTTGCGGTCCTACGAGAGTGATGTGTTCTCATTCCTGTTTTGAATTATTTGTTAATCCGAATAAATTAGTTTTTCCCTTAATGTAGAATAAATATTATTAAATAAACTTGTTTAATCTATTCTGAAATATATATTATCATTATATATATATATATATATATATATATATATATAAACCCTTCAAAAACTTGATAAATAATTTATAAATATTTAGATTTTTATTTTATAAAATAACACAAAGTATAAATATCAAGAAAACAAAGATGTTTATCACATGGATGCAAGTTCCAATTATCACATCAAAGCTGCTTTATTTGTTTTGCTTGCCTTGTCCTTTTCTCGAGTTCAAGATACGTGAGGCTATCTTTTTTCTTCTATTTTTTCTCTCAAGATTTTCTTAAAAGATTACCAATAATTTAATAGCAATCAAGTTGGTAGGGGATAAGATTTTTGAACAAGAGCAAAATCTATATTCAAGCCATCAATGTGAAATTAGAGCCCATAATTCTTAGTTAAAGTGTTAGCCTATGAAGAATGAGATCAAAGAGGATTTCCCATCAGAAATAGATTTCCCATAATTGTTTTTCCATAATTATTTTGATGGGCTAATATAAAATAATTTTAAAAATAAAAATAAATATTATTTTAATACAAGGAGCCTTTATGAAGTAAATCAATACAAACCATTAGCCTTCACCCTAAATCAAAAAACAAAAAGAAACAAACAAGAAAAAAATAAAAAAATGTCCTTTAGAATAAGAACTTCTCACTCAAAATATTCTTTATGATTTTGATTTTACGATCCGAGTTCAGAATCAATTTCAATTCGTGTCAAAATCGCGATTTTGATAACTACGTGCACAACGAACCTGGTGGGTCCTGTACACCTAAGCTTTAGAAAGAAAAGCATTAGCTATTTTTCTTTATAATTATAGAGGTATAGTGTTCTATCATCTATTTTACATGTACTATTATTTAAAAATAGGTGACAAGTAGTCTTAGTGATAGATAATATATTTGCGTGTGAGCCGTAGCCCAACCACCATAAAAGATAAATTGTGAGCCTCCAATCCAACCACCATAAAAGATAAACTGAAATGAACTTGTTTTTGAATAAAAATTATTTTTGATGTTTTTAGATTATTTTGATATGCTGATGTGAAAAATATTTTTTAAATAAAAATATTATTTTTATGAATTTCAAAGCGAAAAATATTTTGAAAAACATCCTTAACTATACTCAAAAAAATATACTAAATGAATTTGCGCTTTAGATTTTCAAAATTCTTTTATTTTTGTAAACGTATTAAATTATATTAATTTAAATATAAGCGAAGTCAAAAATGATTTAACAAAAATATAAAAGCATTATTTTAAAGTATTTCTGAAAAAAAATTCAAAAACAATATTAAGCGCACTATCAAACGTCAAACAGTCAATTAATTTTTACGGAAACATTCCAATTATTATATATATAAAAAAGGGAAATTATTATTTACTTTCGCTTTATGTATCAAGAATGAATCATACAGTTTCATTTTCCCGTTAAAAATCAAGAAACACTGTTAATTTTTCAAGATTTTTACCAAAACCTTTAGCTTTTCACACCAGATCTTATCCAGCTCTCAGCTAAATTAATACCATTTTACGTCGAGTGAATTTGGATCGATCCCCAAAACCTCTTGATTACTTCATCTTTTTCACCGTTGCTATTTGTTAATGTGCGAATGGAAGCATGTAGCTTTCGCACATAATTTCTTCTTCTTCTTCTTCTTCTTCTTCTTCTTCCGGTGAATATATATATATATATATATACACATACACACACATACTTGCGGGAGCAAGTGCAAATAAATTCAAGCGGACGTTTGGCAAATGGTTTCCACTCTTTTTATTTCTAGGGTTCAAAGGTTTCCTTTCCATTTATGAGTGACACTTGATCGGGACACCACAGTGCCTAATCTCACTTTCCATTTATGAGTCTGCTGGGATTGAGTTAAAGAAACATTGACCTGGAAGAGATGATTTTGGACCAGCAAAACCACGGGAGATTCCCCGAACCCACTACTTGCAAAACTCCGTTGCACAAGATTTTAATCCGTTGCTAAACAAATTTTGAAAATAAAAAAAGGGTTGCAATGGATTTTTCGTTGCAAATTTAATTTGCAATGAAAATTCCATTGCAATTTAAAATCATTTGCAACGGATTATCAATTGCAAATTAAATTACTTTGAAATGAATTTTCCATGGAAATTTAAATTGCAACGAAACTCCGTTGCAATTTAAAACAATTTACAACCAATTTTTCTGTAGTTACCTTTTATAGGTTTAGGTATGGTCCTAGAGGAGGCACATGGTCCACCAAGACCTAAAACACCCATTAACAATAAGCTAAAACCGTATGGGGGAATTCACGGTAGTTCCTACACAAAGCACTGTGGATTTTCACAGTGCTCTTGCTTCTTCTTTTTTTCGATTACTTTTTATTTTTACTTTTTTCTCTCATTACTTTTTTCGTTTCTTCCTTTTCTTATTATGTTTTTTTTCTACTTTTTTTCTTTTTCTACTTATATATAATTTTTTTTAATAATCGGGGTGTTTGAACTAACTTAAGCACACCACAATTAATCATCAAATCTAATTTTTTTATGTAGTTTTTTTTATCATTTTTTCCTTTTTTTCCATGAAATTTTTTTTTTGTTTTTTATGATTAGGGTGTCTGGACTAGCTTAACCGCGCCATTATTAATCCTCGAATCCAAAATTTTTTTTATAACCATGGTGTCCAGACTAGCTTATATGTAACATGACTAATCCCAGAAGTCATTTTTTTTTTGCTAAAGTGCTTTCTATTGATACATTTCTTTCGGCCAGCTTGTGCGTATCACGACTAGTCTCTGTACCAATTTATTATTTTTTAATTTTTTTTCCTTATACTTTTTTTTCACTTATACATTTTTTCCTTATACCCAGACCAAACTTTTTTTTATAACTGGGGTCTCCAAGTCAGCTTAAGCACATCAAGACTAATAATTGGACTTATTTAAAAAAAAACAATATGGACTGTAAATGGTGTGGGGAAAGCACTGTAGCTCCCCACACATACCATTATTGATTGCAATAATGTTTTTCCTGCTACAATGTTTTTTTCCCGGTTTTTTACTTCTTCTTTTTTTGCCTTTTTTTTTGTTTTTTTTCTTATTATGTTTTTTTTTGTTTTTTTTCTTATTATATTTTTTTGTTATTATATTTTTTTTTGTTTTTTCCCCAAAATATTTTTTTTTGCCTGTTGTACTTTTTATATTTTTTCTTTTTCTACTTATATTTATTTTTTTGTTTTTTTAATTAAGGTGTCCGAGCTAGCTTAGGAGCACCACAGTTAATCCCCGGATCTATTTTTTTTTTTATAATCATGGTCTTCAGCCAACTTATGCGTACCACGACAATCCCTAGACCCACTTTTTTTTTTCTAAAGTGTTTTCTCACTGATGCATTTTTTTCTTTTTTTTCTTATATTTTTATTTTGTTCACTTATATATTTTTTTATAACAGAGGTTTTCGGGTCAGTTTAAACACACCACGACTAATTCTCGGTGTGAATTTAAAAAAAAAACAATATGGATTGCTACAGTTTTTTCACGCTTATACTTCTTTTTTTTACTTATATTTTTTTATAACCAGGATCTCCGGGCAAGCTTAAGCGCACCACCACCACTCCCTGGTCCAAATTTGTTTTTTTGATGATCAGGTGTCCAGGCCAACGTGGAGGCACCACGACTAATCCCCTAACCAATTTATTATTTTTTTCCTTATACTTTTTTATGTTCACTTACATTTTTTTTGTGACCGGGGTCTCCGATCTAGCTTAAGTGCATCACGACTAATTCTCGGATTGATTTTTTTTTTAAATATGGATTGCTATAGTGCTTTCATGCTTATTTTTTTCCACTTATATATTATTTTTATAACCGGTGTCTTCGGGCCAACTTAAGTTTTTTTTTTCCATTTATATATTTTATTATAACCATGACTAATCCTCGGACCTTTTTTTTTATAATCGGGATATACGGGTTAGTTGATACGCACCAAAAGTTATATAAGTACTTATATACCCCCTATAAGACAAATCCAAGAGTTGGTTATAGAGATGCATTGGTAATTTATCAATTTTAATTATATTTTCTGTCAGGTGTTGTGGGCACGACGTCAATTTCAGAGCTCATGCATATTTTGGATGACGCATGCGGTGTCGTAGAACTTTTAAAAATATATATTAGTTTTTTATATTTTTTTATGTAAAATGTGTTTAAAATAATATCATGGTATCAAATGTATTTTTAATTTTTTTCCATTTTTGTGCATAGTACAATAATCATAATACCTTCAAATAAGATAAAAACCAAGAATTGTTAGTGGGGTGTCTCAGTAATTTTACTTTTTTAGAAACTAAACTAAAAAAATAAAAAACCAAAATAAAAAATAAAAAATTATATGTACTAAAACTAGACAAAAAAAAAATTTAATTCCCGCAGCGGAGCACGGGTTTATGGCTAGTTAATTAAGATTTCCCGTGCTTGGAGGTCGAACCATTTATTTAACCATACTGATCCGGTTAGATGATGAGTCTTGCATGATTCACCAACTCAAAGATCATACGATTTTCTCAGATATTCATCCGCGCACTTGTAGTTTTGTTTCTTCTAAGAACTACAATCTCTACCACATGCCCAATGGAAACCATCTCCTATCCCTTTACAGACTACACCCAGCCATTTCTGACAGAGTTACCACTTGGTTTTGACGAGGTCCTGCCAGCCTCTCGGATTAGGGTCCCAGCAACCAAACCAGCTCTCGTCTTTTTCTGATAACAAGATGACATGCTATACCTCACATATTTTCCTTTTATCAATTACAACAGCCTGTAAGAATCGTTCTTGGATTGAAGATATTACTTTGAACAACACCATGGGGCATGATGAACCCTACATGGAGTATAGAGGAAGTGTGGACAACATAGACCACTCACTTTATTCAATATATTCATTATATTATCTAAAGAGCTAAAACAACTTGGTTTACTACTGTAGCGCTAGACTCATTGCCCCTGTTTTTTTATATAGGGCTATTTTTTCTAGTATTTACGGTGGAAATGACAAAGAATTGGTTGTGATCTGAGCGGTTATGCAGCGTTGCGCACTGACAGCGCACGAGTTCGAGGCGCTCAAAATGCAAAATCGATTTGGTTTTGTTTTTTTTTTCTTTTGCTTTTGCTTTTTTTTTCTTCTTCCAGATTACGTTTTTCTTTTTCTTTTTTCATTTTATTCTTTTCTTGCTTTTCTTTATTGTTTTTTTTTAATTTTTGTTTTGTTTTTTTTCTAATCATTTTTTTCTTGCCTTTTTTGTTTCTATTATTATGTTTTTTTTCCTATTTTTTTCTTCATATTTTCCCATGAATTTTTTTTTCTGGTTATATTTTTTTTCAACTTATATATATATTGTATAATCAGAGTGTTTGACAAGCTTAAACATACCATTATTAATCTTCGGATTCAATGTTTTTTATAGCTTTTTTTCCTGATTATATTTTTTTCCATTAAATTTTTTTCCTAGTTATATTTTTTTCCTTTTTCCACTTATATATATATATGAACGAGGTGTCCGGACTAGCTTATATACACCACGATTAATTCTTGGATCCAAATTTTTTATATATTTTTTTTTCTAATTTTGTTTTTTTTTATTATTATTTTCCATGGAATATTTTTTTTCTGGTTATATTTTTTAAATTTATTTCTTTTTCTACTTATATATTTTATTTGTTTTTTATGATTGAGGCTAGCTATAGTGCGCCATAATTAATCTCCAGATCCAATTTTTTTTATTATAACTAGGGTGTCCAGACCAGTTTGTATGTAACAAGACTAATCCTCGGACCCTTTTTCTTGAGGTATTTTTTACAGTCCGGAGTTAAGCGAGTAAAACTTCGGTTATCCTTGAGTCTTACAAGATGAGTTTATTCTTACTCGAATCGATGACCTGCAAGACAGATCTCAAGTTTTTTCATCACGCTACATCTCTTGGAGACTTTTATCAAATACACCATGTAAGAATCTGTTTTTGATCGAAGATATTACTTTAAACAACACCATGGGGCATGATGAACCCTACATGGAGTAAAAGGAACTGAGGACAACACTAACCTAAATAAACTATATGAAGGTGTTTGAGTATTAAATAAAGGATTCATCATCTAGATTAGAAAAATATCCTATTTGTTTTCAAATGATGTTGATTGAGAAATCTTTGGGCTAATGAAATGAATTCTAAAAGAATTTCAATTAAAATATGATCTATATTTGGGAAACATTTTATGTGATCTAATGGTCATGCATTGGAAATCCTATTGTGCAAAAAATTAAAATATGATGATCAATTGAATGTTACTTAACTATACATATTTTTAGAAATTGAGGACTAAAACATAGTTAATAAAAAATTACAATTCTAGATATAGAAACAACCGAATAAGGACTTGATTGAATACACACACACAATTATCGAAAAATAATGTGTTATTTTTAAGGGAAAAATGGTATTTTGTTATTTATAGAGTTTTTAGGTTTTTCTAAAAATAAAATGTTATGCCTTTTATTTCATAAAAAGAAGAATGATGATAATGGTGCAATATGAAAACACCTCAAACTCAAAATAAAATAGAAAACACTATAACATATAACAATCTCTCTCTCAAAAAGTGCTTAAGAGATTTCTAACAAGTAGTTTGCGTGGATTATCGTTTGTGTGGACGACTAGCAGGTGACGTCAATTTTTCTGCTCTATAAATTATCTAGCGGGTGAGGAAGATAAATAGCTAGTTCTGGTTGCTAAGAGTGAACGAGAGAAGAAGCAAGGGAGAATGAGTTGAGCAAGATCCTCATATTTGGGGAACTGGCTACCTGGGCAAGTATATGGTGAGAGCAACTGTTTCAATGGGTCACAAAACTTATGTATATGCTCTGGTGAAGCTGAGAGTACGAAAGCATTTATTTCATCCAAATTCATCATCATTACACACTACTGTATCAATATCTATTTATTATGTTTTACAGCGGTGATGAATTATGAAGAAGATATAGCCAAGTACACCACTCAATCTTCTCCTGCTAAAATAGGCACCCATAAGGAATTCCAGGCCATCAGGGTCACTGTTGCGACGGCGATTTTGAACGCAGCTTTGCGCCTCGCCTTCACCTCGACTTCGGGAAAAACTGCTGCGGTGAAAATATGGGGGTGTTTTTATAGTCGTAAAATTATCGAGAGTCGCCACCTAGTATTAAGGTCACTAGGAACCTATTGGTTTGCAAGAGTCTAGGTAAGGAAACTTGTTGTGAAAGGGGAAGACGCATCACCCCTAGTACACCCTACCTAAGGTAAGTCTGCATTGTTGTTTGATTGTTTTTTCTAACTTGAAATTTTGCACCGCATTTTTCAAAGAAATATTTTATTTTTATTTTTTTGTCGGTTGTACTTTATAATGTAATTTTACACCATGATTGACGATCTTTTTCTTACTTACGGATGTACTTTACAATGTAATTTTACACCGTAGTAAAAATGATGTACTTGACTATGTAAATTTACACCGCGAAAGCTAAAACAAAATGATTCGTAAATTATCCTTTTTCATCCGCGGTGTACTTTACAAGTATAAATTTCCATCGCCAAAATAAAATAATTATTAAATCATTTTTGACATTTTGGTCGCCTTCCAATGGATAATTGTAAACCGGTTACAATATCCAAAATTTTCATTTTAAAATATAAAAGGAAAAAAATATGCAACATATTTTTATAAAAATACAATGAGAAAAGCTTTGGAATCAGGCTTTATGCAAGAAAGTATTTTTTTAAAAAAATATTTTTATTTTTTATTTTTAGTCTTATTTTTTTTTATTTTTAATTTATTTTTCTTTTTTTATTTTATTTATTTATTTTTATTTTTTTATTTTATTTCGGGCTGGGCTTCCACCCATCATGGACTAGAAGCCCACATGTGTTGGATCGGGTCATCGACCATAGTGGGTGACAACCCGATGAGTAATGCTGCTGGGCTTCCAGCTAATCCGGGCCGAAGCCCATTCGATCTCGGTCGGGTCGGGTCAACCGGCCGAACCAAAAAAATCAAGAAGAAGAACGAGTGCATGTGCACTTGTTCATACAAAATGTAAAGCATCAATGAGAGGGTTACCCGAGGATACCGTCGTGTAGAGGGGATCGAGGTGATACTTCTCGTCGTCGTGGTTTTGAAAATGGAGGTCTGTGGTGGCGGGAAAATGCCCTCAAAGTCGCTCGGCTTGTTGCTTTGCTTCGTCGGGTCGCTCTGCCTTCTTCGCCGAGTCGGTCGCTCGGTCATTGGATCGATAGGGAGAAGATGGTGGTGCTCAAGAGAGGCTTGGACGGTCGACGGTGAGATGGAGGTGGTCGACAGTGATCGTGAGGTGCTGCACCGAGAGAGGAAGAGAGAGAACAGCGCTGGGTATGTTATTTAGAGAGAATAGAAAAAAAAATGACAGAGGTGAAGATGTAGGATAAATCGTGCGAGGGTTCAAAATTTCATGTCAAAGCTTCTTTCTCTTCTCCGTTTTTCTTTCTTTTCTTTTCCTCTTTTTTTTTCTTCACCTTCTGTGCAAAGTTTCCTTTTCTCTTCTGCAAGTTTTTGTTCCTCCCTCTATAATTGTTTTCTTCAGCTCTCTTTTCTCCCTTTTCTTAATTTCCACGTGATTTTACTCCTCTCTATTTTCTTGTGCAGAACTCCTCTCTTCTGCCCAACAATTTCTCTCTAGTTTTTTAGACTCCTTTCTTGTCTCCAGCTCTCTTCTCCTCCTTACCGTCTCTGTACCCTCTCTGTGTCGTTAGCATGGCTATTTATAGCCATGCTGGTATGCCACAGTATTTATGCACCAAAACATAAAAAATTTGACAGTGCTTGCTTTTGGCTAGTGGGTTGTTGAATTATTGTAGATAAAAATATACTTTGGTTCTTTAATGTGCATGCTTTTTTGTTTTGGTCCCTGCTTTTTATTTTGTGCAATTTGACCCTCAATTGAGCATTAAATTCTCAATTGTCTTCAATTTAGCTCCTAGTTTGCACAATTAGCTTGGAAAAATTCAATTGAGTCTCCAAAAAATTCCAATCTTCTAAATTGAACCCGAATTAAATTCAAGAATTTGACTTTTTGTCAATTAAGCCTGTAATAAAATTAATTTGATCAATTTAAAGCATAATTAAGTCCTTCCACTTAATTAAATTCTTCAATTGGACCCTAAATTAATTCTCAAACATAATAATATTTTGAATTAGCCCATGATTAAATCAACTTGACTTATAAAAATATAATTATAATTTTTGACTTAATGTTTACCTCGAATTTGTATTTTTTCTCATTTTTGGGCATAACGAGGATATGATTAAGCTCGGCAAATATTCAAAATTTCACCACAATTTTTCTAACAACACCAAACCACTTTTATTTTATTTTTGTCATTTTTATTTTGTTTTGGGAGTAACCCAAAATTGAGTTACTGACAGTTGCCCCCTCTTTATAATGCTTACGACTAAAGTTTTGGAAAAGACTTTAGATAGTAAGTGTTGTAAAGAAAAGAATGCTTGACGGTGGTCTCATTGTTATGGGTGACCTGCCCAAGTTGAAAAAATGGTGACGGTGGTCTCATTGTTATGGGTGACCTACCCAAGTGAAAAATGATAACGGTGGTCTCATTGTTATGGGTGACCTACTCAGGTGAAAATGGTGGAGGTGGTCTCATTGTTATGAGTGATCTACCCAGGTGAAAAATGGTGGAGGTGGTCTCATTGTTATGGATGACCTACCAGGTGAAAAATGATGAAGGTGGTCTCATTGTTATGGGTGACCTACCAGGTGAAAATGGTGGAGGTGGTCTCATTGTTATGGGTGACCTACCAGGTGAAAATGGTGGAAGTGGTCTCATTGTTATGGGTGACCTACCCAGGTGATATGATGGTCGAGGGTCGCAAACGCACTCGAAGATGGGGGAAATAGGGCTGGAAAGCACACTATTTTGATGGATGGTCGAGGGTATAAAAACGCACTCGAAGATGGGGGAAATAGGGCTTGAAAGCGCACTATTTTGATTGATGGTCGAGGGTATAAAAACGCACTCGAAGATGGGGGAAATAGGGCTTGAAAGCGCACTATTTTGATTGATGGTCGAGGGTATAAAAACGCACTCGAAGATGGGGGAAATAGGGCTGGAAAGCACACTATTTTATTGATGGACTGAGGGTTGGAAAGCTCACCAAGTTCTGGAAAGAGATAGGACTTAAAAGTGCACTATCTGAGTTAGTTGATGGCTAGAAAGCGCATTCAAATAAAGAAAGAGATAGGGTTGACAAACGCTCTATCTGTTGAATGAAAGGCTCGTAAGTGCACTTAAGGAAAGTGAAAATGATGAAGGCTCAATAGGCACACAGAAAAATGATGAGTAGAGGTTTGTGAATTACAATTCCTCCAAAACATTTCTTGGATTCCTACGGAGATGCAATGCGTAATGACACCCAAAATCAAGAAACAAATAAAGTTGGAAAGCATACTCAAGAAATAAGAGAGGTGAGAGCTTGAAAGCGTGCACACAAAATGATGAATGAAGGTTCGTAAATTACGATCCCTCCAAAATGTTTTTAGATTTTCAATGGGGATGCAATGCATGATGTCACCCAAAATTAGCAAAAAGATAAAGCTGAAAAGCATTCTCAAAGAGGTAAGAGCTTAAAAGTGTGCATACAAAATGAAGGAAGGTTCGTAAATTACGACTCCTCCAGAATATTTTTAGATTTTCAATGGGGATGAAATGCATGATGATGCATGTATATTTACCGACATATAGGTCCCCTTTCGTCCTCCGGACCTTCTTTTCAGGATTTGGACCTCTGAATTTGGCTGGCTTCTGCCTGCATACTCAAGTAACAACTTATGATTTTGACCATTGGGGATGATAGATTTTCCATATCAACATGCCCCCCCCCGAGTTTGATCCAGATTCTTTGAAAAGGAAACGATGGAGCCAACTTCAATTGCATTTTAGATTGCCTCCTTGTTTGGTCATGCCCCAAAAGTGTTTTGGGCTTGGTGTTTGCGAGGAAGGGGTTGGTTATTTGCAAAAATTATTTTCAAGTAAAACTTTTGGAATTTCGAAGTCATTCCAAGCACAAAAATCATTTTGATGTTTGTTTAACAAACTTGTTCTCGAAAGAATTCAAGTGATCTCATTGTCAAGTATTATGTTGACTTTGACAAGAATGCAAAATGATATTTATTTGCATGTCTTGTATTTCAAAATAGTTTCGATCAAGTTTGGTGAAATATTTGCATGGCTTGTTTCGCATGGAAAAGCATTTCTTATCGATCCGGATGACTCGTATTTGATCGTAAAGGACTTTATTAAGCTTGTAACGTAGGCTTAGGTTATTGGCTACTGAAAAATGATATTTGTAGGCTCAAAAAGTGTTTAAGGGTTTTGGACTAAGGATCACTTAGCGCTTACTCTTAGAACTTCATTTATCTCTCATGATTGATTTGCATAGCGACCTAGCATGCCCCGAGTGTTGGCTTGGGCTTTGACCTTGACATGCTCTCGGTATTTGTTTGGGCTTTTTCATCACTAACGTTGTCTTGGCTTGACATAGCCTGAAAATATGTTGTTTGGGCTTCGATGTTGGGTTTTAGTACAACCAAAATGTTGAATTAATTTGCTATAGTATACTAAAACCCTTTTTGTGTATATGCCCCCAGCTTTGTTCGGGTGTCACTTGTCATTGAGGACTTTTTTTTTTTTGCACTTGCCCCCCAGTGTAGGGTGTGATCCTTGTCAGGGTTAATTATCAAGAAAATGAAATTATAAGGCTCAAATAGGGACTACAAAGGATATTTGAGAATTTGTGATGGCACATCAAAGATGGTCTTTCGTCATTTCAAGAACATGCAATCTGAATCAATAAACTTTGCTTTTCCTTGAGAAACAAATTTTTTTGATTATTTATTTGGCTAAGAGATTAACTTTATTATGTGGATTTGGGTGGTGTGAGATCACCTTTTAATGAAATCCTTTGAATTCCCAGAACACATTTGTTAAACAAACATCAAATCGACATTCATTTTCGTACTAGACCTTGATTTGCCAAAAATCTTTATGAAATCATGAGATCATGTATAATTTGGATAAAAGGTCATACTTGTGTTATTTAAACAACAAGCAAATGACAACATAAAAGGTCATACTTGTGTTATTTAAACAACAAGCAAATGCACAACAACATAACCACCGCAAAGAAATGTCCGCTTAACAACGAAAAGGTCTTATGGCATTACAAGCAACTTTGTCGACAAATCAAAATACTGGATATAATGTGCGGACATGACCAAAACAAAAGGAAATCACAAAAGCAAACTTCATCTTCCAATATCGGCGCATTCCCTTTTCAAAAGCTTTTCTTGACATAATTGGTGCAGACACTTGGTACCCTATTTCTGTGAAGCTTACTTGGATGTCGGGCTTAAACTTCCTTCGGATGTTACCCACCCTGCTTTAATCAAATGCATGAGCATCTTTTTAAAGGCACCACAAGTGTGAATGTTATGCCCTACAACACCAGCATGGTATTTGCAGCTTAAATCAGCTTTGTACCAATCAGGATAAGGTGGTTGCAAAGGTGCATAAGGTTCATGAGCTATTTTCCTAGTGCTTACCAAGTTTTGATACATCTCATTCAAAGGCAATGGTAATGGAGGTAGCTGATCTTTGGCTTTCTGGTAATTTCTTTTCAGGAAATTTTTAGATGGATCTTTAGCTCGAAGATTGATGTTGGAGATTTGAGAAGAGGGGTGATGGGAGTTTTGGAATTGGTTGCTCCTACCTTTATAATCATCTCCAGAATATTCGGCATCTTTTCTTTTGCCTTCAAAGCCATTTTTCTTCACAGGTGCGAGGATTCTTCCACTTTGAATTCCCTGCTTTATTTGCTCTGCCATAGCTATAGTGTCCGTGAATTACTACGCTAAACTTCCCATCACATGTTCATAATAGGGTGCTCTTAATGTGTTGGCGAATAATGTCACCATCTCTTTATCTAGAAGTGAAGGATGTACCTATGCAGCAAGATCTCTCCATCTTTGAGCATATTCCCTTATGATTTCTTTGTCTTTCTTCTCCAGATTGGACAAACTTGTTCTGTCGGGAGCGATGTCCATGTTGTACTTATATTGCTGGATGAAAGCATCTACCAGATTTTTCCAACTACCGATCCTGGTGTTGTTTAATCTCATATACCAATTCAGTGCTGCCCCACTCAAACTATCTTGGAAAAAATACATCAATAACTTTTCATCATGAACTACTTCTGCCTTTTTGTTACAATATGATTTTAGGTGAGTGACAGGGCATTCTGTCCTGGTGTATTTGATAAATTCAGGGAAACGAAACTTCCTTGGTATTACAACGTTCAGGACTAGGCACATTTCTACAGCTTGTACTAGGTCATATAAGTTTACTCCCTCAATGGCCCTTATCCTGACTTCCAGTGTCACCATCTTATCTTGATTAACATCGTCAAATGACTGTGTTTTATGGGAATCATTTATAGATATTCCACCAATCAGTGTTGGTAGAGTGCTGGTGCGGTTACCAGTCCAAAAGTGGGATTTTTGTTAAGGATTTTGAACCCCTTCTCCGATTATTTCATCAGGATTATTTACCGCTTGTGTTCGAGTAGTTGTCGGAGGTCTAGTTGATGGACCCTCGCCAGAGGCATTTCTTAGTGTCTGCTCAAGTAGACTAGTGATACGAGCTACGTTATCTTTTAAAGCATTCAACTCCTCTTGGAAGTGAGCATCTTGATGTGCACGTTCTTCGTCTTCCATATTTCTTTGACGGAGACGAGTGTTGTAAATCCTAGGAGGTGAATTTCTTCGGGGACCTATATTTCAACCTGCCGATGATATGTTATGCAGTGATGAATGCATGCAAATGTATGTACATACATAACAAGTGAATTATCAGGAATGATGTACCCAAAAGCAAGCTCTAAGCCCACTACATGAGGAGTAAGCTCTATCTGGTCTCAAAGGGTCTATGAACTGCCCAATGACTACCTTACGTGAAGGTGGTATGGGGGTTTACAAGAAATGGTTGGGGCACAATGTGACCGCCATTATCAAGTAAACACTCAGTTCATAGTTGGATGTTTCACGAATCTGAACCCCGACTGAAAGTCATGGGGCAAACCGCTAATACCCACCTAGCTTAAATTTAGGATTACTTAGAAAATTAAAATGCATGACGACATTAATTTAAATTTAATGTTATACATGAATTGAAAGTAAAATGCATGCTAAAACAGTAAAAATGCATGTTAAAGCAGTTAAAAAAAGTGCAAAAAGCAAACTGAGAAATAAACAATCAACCAATCAAAGCTCAGTCACTGAGTCCCAAGTGGAGTCGCCATCTATCACGACAACGATTTTTGAACGCGCTTCACCCCGGCTTCGGGAAAAACGGTGTGCGGTGAAAATATGGGGGGTGTTTTTATAGTCGTAAAAATTACGACTATAATTATCGGGAGTCGCCACCTAGTATTAAGGTCACTAGGAACCTATTGGTCTACCAGAGTCTGGGTAAGGAGGCTTGTTGTGCAAGGGGAAGACGCACCACCCCAATACACCCTACCTAAGGTAAGTCTGCATTATTGTTTGATTGTTTTTTCTAAGTTGAAATTTTTCACCGCATTTTTCAAAGAAACAATTTTTATTTGTTATTTTTTTGTCTCGTGTGCTTTACAATGTTATTTTACACATAGATTGACGATCTTTTTCTTACTTACGGATGTACTTTACAATGTAATTTCACACCGTAGTAAAAATGGAGTACTTTACAATGTAATTTTACACCGTATTAAAAATGGGGTACTTTACAATGTAAATTTACACCACGAAATCTAAAACAAAATGATTATTAAATTATCCTTTTTCATCCGCAGTGTACTTTAAAATATAAATTTACACCGCCAAAAAAAAATAATTATTAAATTATTTTTTACATTTTGGCCGCCTTCCAATGGATAATTGTAAACCGGTTACAATATCCAAATTTTTCATTTTAAAATATGAAAGGAAAAAATATATGCAACATATTTTTATAAAAATACAATGAGAAAAGCTTTGGAATTCGACCTTATGCAAGAAAGTATTTTTTTAAAAAAATAAAATATTTTATTTTATTTTATTTTATTTTTATTTCAAACACCTAGTACAAAATGAAATGTCTAATTGATGTTTATTTAACAAATATGTTCTAGGAATTCAAAGAATTTCATCAAAAGATTATCTCATACCTATAAAACCCTAGACCATAAATCTAAGTTCATAGCTAAACAAATAATAAAAAATCAAAAAACATTTGGTCCGGAAAAGCAAAGCTTACTCATCCTGGATGCATGTTTTTTAAATGAGGAGCGGTCATCTTTGATATGCCTTCACAAATCTCAAATATCCCTTGCAGTCCCATCTTGATCCTAATAATTTTTTTATTGATAATTAACTTTGACAAGGATCACACTCTACAACAGGAGTAAGTGCGAGTATCGAAAAGCACTTTAAATCTATAAAATAATCTTCAATGATAAGAAATGCTTAAACAAAGCTGGGGACATAAACATAAAAGAGTTTTAGTACACTATAAAAAATTAAGTCAACATGATGGTAGTGCTAAGGCTCAAACAAAATATTTGGGGGCATGTCAAGTCAATATGATGGTGGTGCTAAAAACTCCCGATAAAAGACACAAACAAAATACTCGGGGCATATCAAGTCAACATGATAATAACATTGAAAACCCATACTAGGGGCATGTCAATTCAACTTGTTGGTAGTGATAAAAACCCATGATAAAAAGCCCAAACAAATATCAGGAGCATGTCAAATCATTATGCAAATCAATTGTAAGGTTCCAAAGCCTATGAACCAAAGAGAGCTCTAAGAGTAAACATTAGTGATCCTTAGTCTAAAAGACCCTTAAACACCTTTTGAGCCTACAAATATATATATATATATATATAGCCAAAAACCTAAGCCTAAATTACAAGCCTGATAAAGTCCTTTTTTATCAAATACAGACAATCTGGATCGATAAGCAATGCTTTTCCATTCGAAACAAGCCTTACAAATACTTCACAAGACTTGATTTAAGCCTTTTTGACATGAAAGACATGAAAAAAATCATCATTTCATATTCTTGTCAAAATCAACATAAAATCTTATAATGAGATCTCTTGAATTTTTTCAAGAACAAGTTTATATAAACAAACATCAAAATAGTTTTTGTTTTTGGAATGACTTTAAAATTCCAAAAATATTACATAAAAACAATCTTTGCAAAAACCAACCTTTTTCTATAAACAATTGAAGCCTAAAATACTTGTAGGGCATGACCAGACTGGGGGGCAATCTAAAAATGCAATTGAAGTTGACTCCATCATTTTCTTTCAAAGAATGTAGAACAAAATTGGGGTCCTTAAGTAAAGGGAAATATGGATATGTTGATGGTCTATCACCTCTCAAGGTCAAAATCATAAGTTAGGACTCAAATAAGCAGAAACGAGTAGCTGTTAAAGCCAGAGATCCAAACCTTCAATGGAGAAGACCATGAAAAAGAAAAAAGTACATATATTTCTCATATAAGTATACATGTATCATCATGCATTGCATCACCATTGAGAATCTAGGAAATTCTTCTCCCAAAGCTACGAGCACGCTTGTTGTCGACACGTTACTAGGCATGCCAGCTGCAGACACGCTACCAGGCACACTCGCTGTCGACACGCTACTATTACAGGCACACCATCAGTCAGGACACGCTACCACAGGAGAGAAAGAGGCAACCCACACCCACTATGAAGCCAAAGGTTGCCTGGTTCATCTATAAATAACATAGAAGAACGAAACATGGGGATGGTACGAATTTACACACAGATGTAAAATTTGCAGAAAGAGAAACAAAGGAAACACCAACAGAGAAGAAGAAGAAACAATTGATGACAACTGCATATTTCTCCTCGGCATTGGCACGACCACCAGCCTTACATCTCCTTCCTCAGCACCAACTTTCCTTCACTCTCCACAGTCGAACCAAACAACTAACAAGCCATGTTTTTTTTAAAATAGTTGCAGACGGTCTCTCTCTCTACAACACTGATAGCTCTTTCTCTCCTCCAACAAGCAAGCACCAGTGGCTACTCCTTCGGCACCAGCGGCTACTCCTTCGGCACCAGCGCTCCTCATCCACGTTAAAAGCTCCACCATAACCTCCAGATGCAGCAGCTAGGGACGCACTAACAACTCCCTATGAACGAACCAATAGCTAACTTCCAACGACTCTCCTAACTACCACAGGACACCATTTTCGGTGTCATTACCATAGGAAAAACCACCTTGGCCTCTTCTATACGGTGAAAATGAAAGATACTTCGGTCATCACCCTTGGTCGACCACCATTTCACAGTTCAACATTGTGGTGAATAGTGAGGGAGTGAATTAATTCACTTTCACTTCCCCATCCCACTATTTACGCGCAAAACAATGGGCTGACCAGGCTAGGCCATGTGCCCGACTCGACCACCTAGAATGGGTGGGCTGATTGGCCCATCCCAATCAAAAATTGGGCAATCCAACCCCAAATGATGGTTTGTTTGGCCCATCGTGGGAAGCACCCAACCCACAAAAATACAAAGTACAAAATCTGCATAAAAATATATTTTTATTTAAAAACAAAAAAATGTGTTTTTTTCATGCATACTGATCAAATTCCAAAGTTTTCCAAACATAATTTTCATAAAAAATATATGTTGCATCTTTCACATATTTTGAGCAAAAATTGGACATCGTAACGAGTTTATGATTATTCGCGGTGTAAAATTACATTGTAAAGTACACTCGTAGATAGTTAAAAACGGGGTTTTCAAATACAATGTAAAATTTGGTTAAGTTTTCAACTCCTAATAAGGT
Source organism: Salix exigua (assembly GCA_032356905.1). Classification (NCBI taxonomy): domain Eukaryota; kingdom Viridiplantae; phylum Streptophyta; class Magnoliopsida; order Malpighiales; family Salicaceae; genus Salix; species Salix exigua. Next base: position 9,602,981 of record CM063600.1, read on the forward strand.
AGAGACTCTTTGACAAAGAGAGATCTATCTCAAGCATTAGAAAAGACCAACGAATAGAAAAATCAAACTTTAAGAAACAATCAAACAACAATGTATCTTATCTTAGGTAGACTGCACTGGAGGTGATGCATCATCCCCTTGCACAACAAGTCCCTTACCCAGACTCTAGCATACCATTAGGTTTCCTAGTGATCTTAATACTAGGTGGCGACTCTTAAGATTTATAGTTATAATTTTAAGTCTATAAAACAAACACCCTTTTTCCACGCGTCATTCTCCCCTCCAGAGATCATAGGGCACAAAGCTAAAAAAATAACACCATCACGACAAACTACATGATAACAAAAACTACATTGGATATAGACAAATAGAAGATAATCTTCGTACGAGACATTCTTTTCATAATAATAGGAATGGTATGGTATTGATGCAAATCAGAAGGAAGATGCAAGTTAGGATTTCAATTAATGCAAATCAGGTAGCCGTTGCAGATCAGGAGGGAATCAACATGGATATTTAGGATAATGAAATAGAGCCAAATTTGGAAGAGAACCCGTAATGAACATAGCTACGGAAATCTTGGAGATTCATCAAGTCTGGAATTCTAAATTACTCAAATCCCCTTGATTGTTCAGACCCTTTACTTCCATCATTTATTTGTTTAATTTCCTATTTTATTGCTTTCCTAATTAAGATTGGAGACATGTAAGAATTGAGACTATTTAAGAAGAAGATTGTAAGGAGACAAGGGAGTTGATAATTTCCAATTGAATAAATTCTGTTTTTCTTAGTTTATTTCTGGTGTGATTCCAGTATTGCAAAGTGATTTTGCAAACGCTAGAACTTGGCTTCTGTGAGATATTGAGGTTTCATAGTTTTGGCACCAGGTATATTTAGTATACTTTCATACGGGTTCTAATAAAATATATTTAATTGATTAATTTTTTTCTGCTGATATATTTATATCTTAATTATAAGGGATTTAATTAGGTGAATAACATTTCCTTTCCATTTGAGAAACAACTCAATGTCACCGCTAGGGATTGAGTTCTATGATGCTCTATCTTATGAATGTTTTAAAATCATTCAAGTAAGTTAAATCTTAGAAAATATTATTTGATCATGTTTTCATAACATTTCTTACTTGTCCTATATTTTTAAGAGGTTGCAAAGTGAAATGTCGATTTGAATATGATAAACAAATTTATAGGTGTACAAATTGTACATGGCTAAAACTTGAATAACATATAATTTTCAGTGACCACCAAGTTGAAAAGATAAGATATGATAAAGGAATATCGTGGTTTGAAAATCTTGAAGGAGATCGAATAAGATGGGCTCGCCCATGTGATCTTCAGAGTTGTGCTTGAAGCATAAAAATATTAAAGGGAAGGTGAAGATGCTTGCATTCCTCCATTAATTTGGTTCCCATAATCTTGTCCATGCTTCCTTTTCATCGAATTTAGTTGTGTTGTGTAGTCTTGAAATAGTATTCAATGTTTTTCCATTGAATTTGGTGCCTCTTTCTTGTAGTCGTGCTTTATGTCTATACAATTTACTAAATACAAATCAAAGAGGTTTGTTAACAGTTTATAGATCCAAACAATTCTCAATTTCTTTTCATACAAAGATATGTTTCATTGGAATATCGGGAAACAAGAACAGAGTGCATTGAAGGAGGAAGAGAACTCCTTTGTGTGTCTGTGTGTAAAAGTAAATAGAATAAAACACTAAGAAAGCACAACTCTTTAGTGCCTGTTTGGCCAAGTGGTGGAAACGCCGTTTGACCAAATTTCAATTTTTAGTGCGTTTAGATCATTTTGATGTGTGATGTCAAAATTGATTTTTAAAAAATATATAAAAAATATTATTTTGATATATTTCGACACGAAATTTTTTTGAAAAGCTACGCCACTACACTACCAAACATACTCTAATCTTCTTGTGAATCAATTTATGAGATACGTCTTGTAAGTTGTGACAGAGAAACACAGAAAAAAGTTGGGGGGAAAGAAAGAAGGAAGGTAATTTATGGCAAAGAAAGCGAAGGCACACTCCTTTCTTGATTATTCAAAATTCCAGGTTCCTCCAAATGATTCAAGGGGTTTAAGAGTGTGGTAATAATTATTTTTTAAAATATTTTTTTATTTGAAAATTGATTAAAATAATATTTATTATAATTTAAAAATTATATTTTATATTAATATTTTAAAAAGATAAAAAACATAAAAAATATATTTAAATTTTGATCAACATTCATTTGGATTAGAATATCAAATAGACTACAAAACAAAGCAAGCATAGGGGTATATTGGTTGCACCTATTAAGACAATGAGATTGTTTTGTTTTATTATTTATTAAGAGTGAAATAGTCTCTTTGTATTTAGGTCAAGTAATTGATTAAGTATTAAAGTATTCATTAATGAAACCCTAGCCTCCTTTTTTTTTTTTTTGGTACTTATTAATGAGACTTTAGCCTCCTCTCTTATTTTTGGTATTTGTTAATGAAACCCTAGCCTCCTCTCTATTTTTTTAATTTATCTTTTAGTTTATTTAATATGATATCAATGCAGAGTTTAATCTTAAGCACAACTTTCATGCATCCACTCCTTGGTGAGTTGGTAACGCGTCCTTGTGGGGTTTCGAGGCAAGTGATCATATGACTTGTTCAATTTCTTCAATTTGTTTATTATGGCTACTGAAAGAAATGATTAACTTCAGTTTATAAGTGTGGGGGTGGAAGAAAAAAAGTATTCATACTGGGTTATGTGATGAGAAATTTTTTTAAGATGAAAAAATATAAAGGAATGTTAGTAGAAGTCCTGTAAAACCTAACAATACTGATAAAGGTTATGTTGCATTGATAAATGCATGTGAAGCAAAGAATGCAAAGATTAACAATTTTGTTTAGCATTCCATAGGTGCATAATTATCAAAGTATGAGACAACAAATAAAGTTTGGAATCATATGCAAAGATTACTTGTTGAATTTTCATCCATATAAATACATATATATTTCTTTTAATCTTAAAGACATATCTTTGGAGATGTATGCATTTAGATGAATTTAATAGTTTATTGTCTAAAATTTAAATTAAATAAAAAACAAAACTCTTTAACCACCAACCAAACCCTTACACTTACAGAATTGTCTCAAACCTATTTTTGGAGATGAAAATATGGGGAGGACGAGCAAGGGCGAGTCGTGTATGGTTCAAGACCGTTATCCGACAAAACACTCTCTCGTCGCCCTCTTCCTTTAATGAGGATTGCAGTTTTGAGTTGTTTCTATTAAAAGTCATATATGTTGATTGAATTTCATAAACACAAACCCTAATAAAAGGAATTTCATATTCTTTTTTAATCAATTCAAATACACGATTGTTTCTTTGACCGAAAAAGTGAGCATTTAGTATTATATATATATATATATATATATATATATGTATTTAATATGGATAAAAATTCGGCGTGTAATGCACTGTGTCTTCACAATTTGCGAGACCTAATATGAAAATTATTAAAGCATCTCACAAGTTGTTACGATTCCTGAACTATCAAAGGAAAATGAGACGAATTTTGTTTAAGGATTTTCAAGGAATCCAAAACCTACTAATACTTGAATTAAGAAAAAAAATGTTCTGATGCCTTTTTAATTGTTTAAAGAGGTTTAAATACTGACTAAGGATAACATTTTGAATTTAAATAAAATACATTTAACTAATCCTATCAGCTAATCTTATCAGCTAAACTGGTCACGTGTCCCACCTTAATTCAAACAGCTAACTACAGCTAAACATAAGGAACTAATTGTTCCAACCGAACCAAGCTGGTTCCATGCTGATGCGACTTGACTCTGACTCTCCCTGCATGACTATCCCTCCTTGCCTGTCCTTGTGCTTGCGTGGCCTATTCCAGGCCAAGTCTTTCCCTGCCCATGATAAGACCAGGCACGTGACAATGTCTTTCCCTCAGAAGACCTTGCCCACAAGGTCTGGGTCTTCCTTCGCCATATCTGCGTATTCTCTCCAAGATGTCTCCTCTACTCCCAAGCCTTTCCACTTAACTAAAACTTCACTCACAACTCTACCCTTCTTCACCATTCGTTTGTCCAAGACCTCCTCTGTTTCGGGTTTCACAATTTCTTCTTTGTCAGTGGGTGGGAAAGAAACCACCAACTTATGTCTTTGACTCAGTTTTTCTTTCAAGTAGGAGACATGAAACACG